>NKZN01001326.1:0-164438 GCA_002374485.1 Metschnikowia santaceciliae | reverse complement strand
AGTAGTAGTAGTAGTAGTAGTAGTAGTAGTAGTAGTAGTAGTAGTAGTAGTAGTAGTAGTAGTAGTAGTAGTAGTAGTAGTAGTAGATGTAAAGCTGCAATAGAATAAGACTACCATAGTACTGTACAAAAAATATCTGGAATTCATTTAATATGTTTTATAGAACTAGGACACTAATCTTACTACGACTTGCACCCTCCAATGTATACTGAAGAATGTATAGTGAAGAACACTTAAATACTGCTATAACCATGAAAACCATTCTTCCATTTATTTAAAGTAATCTAAAAATTTTATTTTGAAAGTTGAAGGAGTCCTCGACTCTCGTACACCAACATGAGCCTTAAAATACGAGAACTAGGCCATTAGCAGGTTATGAGCCCCGTCCTGCACCATACCATCGCTACTGTAAACTCACTGTAAACTACTATAATGGTAACTAGCACCGGGATTTTGTAATGATGACTCATACTATATTATTACAATAAAGACTATCATTACTATCAGAATAGTAATGTAGTCTACGCTTAACTTCAAGTAACATTAAGTACCTCAGACCATACACAACAGCTCTACTACTCCACACCATTGGACTCTACCACAACTCATAGTATATTTTTAAAACTTGGCTCATAACCTTCATAGTCTTCGTAGCCTTCCAGTAACCAAAATTAAACCCTTTATAAACCCTCATAACCATTCTCTTAAATTGTCATCATTTAAATGCACTTGGTGCTAGACGTGATGCTGATGCTAATGCTGATGCTGATGCTGCACCTGTATGGCCCAC
Organism: Metschnikowia santaceciliae; assembly: GCA_002374485.1. Lineage (NCBI taxonomy): Eukaryota > Fungi > Ascomycota > Pichiomycetes > Serinales > Metschnikowiaceae > Metschnikowia > Metschnikowia santaceciliae. The sequence goes on along the minus strand of NKZN01001326.1, from coordinate 163,648 downwards.
GCAGTGCGATCTCTGATGAGAGCCATACACGGACAGCTCTACATCACCACCCCCAAAAACACCAGTATGCTCCGATGGTGTCACTTTTTGAAATTCTTCTCCAAAAGCCGCTATGGGCCCACCTAAATTCGGGGCTCCCTGCTTTGGATGCCATGTTGAGCTTACAGAGCGATGCCATTCTTGACCTCCAGAGTGTACCCACCAACCCAGCATTCTACGTGATGCTTTGCCATATGATGTGCAGCCACCTCTCCAAATCGGAAGAAACATCGGTGGTGGTTTTGGAGACCATCAATGACTTCCCCTGGGATCTTCTACGGCGCCATTCGCTCTTCCAACTGCTGTGGATCTCCAACAACCGCATTACCAAGTACAATTTGGACTCGTTTTCTAAACTCTACGCGTTCTTCAAGCTCATGCCGTTACTAAAACCACTGGGCTCTGTTTTAGTGTTGATCACTAACTTCCATGAGTTGCTTGAGCTCTATAGGTACCAGTTTTCTGCTACTCATGAGGAATATATGCTTAAGCACCAGATCGAAAAGTACCGCGTGCTTATCCAGAACAAGGATAAGGCCTACGAGGAAGGGATTGAGCTGGTGGAGCTCCCTGAACTTCCGGCCAATTCTTTGCTACGAGAAAACCCTTATTTCCGCTGCCAGACGCATATCCACGAGTTATTTCTGCTCATGTCTTCATGGGCAGTCAAGGAGTGTGCCGTGATTCTTCTCCTTGGCCATATGGAACCGAAATATATTGCGTCTCAAATTGAGTCACGAAAAGCTACACCCCTGGACTCGTCGCAAGCTGCTTTGCCAAGTAGTTCTCAATATGAACAGCGCAAGCTCACCTTAACTCCTGTGACCTTTGCAGATGCTCGAGGAGATAAGCAAAGTCCTGCCGAAAGCAAGATTTCCTGCAAGCTCATGTTTTACTACGACTGGTACTTCCATAGTCCACACTTCAAGAGCGAGTCACGGCCAATCACCTCTGAAGACCATTACCTAGTGTCTGTGGTCAAGGTGCTTAGTGTGACTGGGCTTAAGAACATTACTGAACCCATCTACTTTGATTTTAAACATTCTACTTCCGGTACGGACTCCAAAATACTCTCGGACTGCTTCATCAATCTTCTGGACACCGAAAAGAACCACCATAGCGAAGGCCTATCTTCACTAATCCAAGAAACAATATCTTCTACGCAAGTTTATTCCAGACAAGCTAGTGACGCTAATAGAGGAGGTGAAACGGAACGCACCTCCAACTTTGCCATGCCTTCTTCTCCACCTCAGAGTGTTCTGAATGTCCAGGACCCTGACATTCTGATATTTCCGACATTTCAACCGGCACTGCAGAGTCAAGATCTCGATCCTAAATATACTAATTCTGAATTTCCTCTGGTCATAGATGCCTCTGATGTTGAACTGACTGGAATACTATTGGAGGATATGGAAGAAAATTACTCAGATGACTCTAACAGTCAATATAAAAATGCTGGTGAAGACAGTGACGAAGCCACAGATGAAGATGCCGATGAAGACGCCATGTGGCTTGCCCGCCATTCCTGACCACCTTACTATTTATTAAATTACCGACTATGATACATTCTTGTGCTATAATCCATTGTACTTATACCGCATCAGGTTGATACTGTTTGCTGTGATATGGTTGAGGATCTTGACCTCCTGGTCATAAATTTGCTCCCTCATTTCCTCCGTCATAAGGTATCCCTGAGCCATATCTGTGAAGAGATACTTCAAGTGCAGAGGTAGTATGAAGTCGGGCCGAGAAATATCGTTGAACGAGATGTCTAGAACCTCCAAGGAGTCCGAAAGGAAGCCTATTTGCAGGATGAAATTCTTGCGGAGATTAAGCACTTTGAGCGTTGCAATGTTGGGCATGGACACGGTGCCCATAAGGTTGTTGTAAGACAAATTCATACAGCGGATCTGATGCGGAACGAAAAATCCCTCGAGGTTCTCGATCACATTATGGGATAAGTCGAGATCCACCACGGTGTTGGGGATTTTGAGGCGTTTCAAGTTGGCTTTAAGTCCCAAGTACGTGAGGTCCAACGACCGCAAGTTAGTAAAGTGCCGGTACCTATAGCTTAAGGTCAAGACCTTGAGCTGGCTTATGGTGACGGGCCCCACCAACGCTAACAGCTCCAAGGACTGGAAGAGTGCTCTTTGGCCGTTGACTTTCCAAAAAATGGAGGAGGCCACTTCAAGTTCCTCCTTCAGCTCTGAAAAGTCCGACATGTTCAAATAGATCTTCCTTACGGTGCGCAAGAGCGAACTGGGCATGGCCGACATGAGGAACGAGAAAGACATGGAGATGGAGTGTTTTTCCGTGGCATTAGTATCTTCACAGGCCAAGATGAAGAGGATCTTGCGCAATACGGGAAACTCGGGGAAAATGCGGCCTTCCAACGTCGGGAAGGCCGACGAGAACTGGCGGAGGGTCATATACGTATAGAAGGGCAAGCGCTCGGGCCGGATAATTTTACGGGTCCGAGCCAAGCCCCACATCTGGCCGTTCCAGGGGTTGGTGACGATCAATCTCGAGTACTTCAAGGTCAGAATCACCCGGAAGATCGGGTTGTTCACATGTTTGGTTCTGAACAACGAGAGGTAGGAGTCAAGGATCTGTGCCTCGATACACACAAATATCTCCAAGAGAATGTTTGGCGGAAGCGAGGACATTTTACGTGGCAAAGGGACCAGCATATTGAAGCTATTGAAATCAGCAAGAATGGTGGTAGGTGGTTGGTGGTTAGTGGAGTTCCAGTACAAAGTGAAGTGAGGTTAGAGTCGCGGCTGCAAACGTCTGAGGCAGCAGCCAAAATCCCAAAGTGCGACCTGAGACAGAGAGAACGGAACATAAATAAGAGGCATAGACAGTGGACAGTGGACAGTGGAAAATGGAAAAGAAATGGAGGATGGAAATTTGAAATGAAGAAAAAAAAATCTATTTATGGAAAACAAAAATGTTTTTTACTTTTTTTTTTTGGATTTGGTCAAGTGTCAAAGTTATCGTTCGTTTCCTGCATGTGGCCCGATGAGCATCAGTATTTTTCCACACTGAGACTAATAACTCCATCTCCAATGGCTACACTTATCCCCCCACCCTCCAAGAAGCAAAAAAAAGAGGCTCAGCAGGTTCGCGAGGTGAATCTTGTGCCCGAAGACCTTCCAAATGTGCTAATAAAATTCCAGGCTGCCGACTCCGGTGAGTCTGTGGGAGGCTCTCTTCGAGTGCCTGGTGGCATCACCGAAACACAGTTGGAGGAGCTTTTGAACCAGCTCAATGGCGAATCTGATGACCCTGTGCCATACTCATTCTCTCTTCTTGATTCTGAGGCCAAAGGTGCCCAAATCATCGATATCAAGGATAACCTCTATACGTCGATCTTGAAGCCCGGAATCAAAACCACTGAGGATTTCATGACCATTGTCTACACGCCACGTGCGGTTTTTAAAGTCAGGGCAGTCACCAGATCTAGCACTGCCATTGCAGGCCACGGATCCACGATTTTGTGCTGTGAATTTGCTCCAAATGACTCGGGCAGAATGTGTTCGGGTGCAGGAGACTCCACGGCCCGGATATGGGACTGTAACACGCAAACCCCATACAAAACGCTTTCTGGCCATACCAACTGGGTGCTTTGTGTGTCGTACTCTCCCTGTGGAAGCATAATTGCGACTGGATCCATGGATAATACGGTCAGATTGTGGGATGCCAAAACAGGATCTGCTTTGGGCGGACCCTTGGTGGGCCACAGCAAGTGGATCTCCACCTTGACTTGGGAACCATTGCACCTTACGAAAGAGGGCCACATGCCACGGTTGGCATCGGGTTCCAAAGACGGTACCATTAAGGTGTGGGATGTGACCAGCAGAACGTGTGCGATGACCATGTCGGGCCATTCCAATGCAGTGTCATGTGTGAAATGGTCTGGGTCAAATATCATCTACAGTGCATCTCACGATAAAACCATCAAGGCCTGGGATATGACGGCTGGAGGAAAGTGTATGCAGACACTCAAGAGCCATGCACACTGGGTCAACCACTTGTCGATTTCCACAGACTATGTTTTGAGAAAAGGTGGGTTTGACCATACATCTTCTAGAACCAATGGAAGCGAAGATATGGCTACTTTAAGAAAAAAAGCTCTCGTGGCTTACGAGAAGGTAGCCAAGCTTGGAGGCCAGATCAGCGAACGGTTGGTCACTGCCAGTGACGATTTCACCATGTACTTCTGGGAACCATTGAAGTCAAGCAAGCCTGTGACTCGGATGACGGGCCACCAGAAACTCGTCAACCACGTGCTGTTCTCGCCCGACGGTCGGTACATTGTGTCAGCATCGTTCGATAACTCCATCAAGCTTTGGGACGGTTTCAAGGGTACTTTCGTGGGTACTTTCCGTGGACATGTTGCTCCAGTATACCAAACGGCTTGGTCTGCCGATAGTCGTCTTTTGGTGAGTGCATCTAAGGATACCACTTTAAAGGTTTGGGACGTCCGGACCCGCAAGTTGAATGTGGATTTGCCAGGCCATGTGGATGAAGTGTATGCTGTTGACTGGAGCATGGACGGTAAGAAGGTGGCTTCGGGAGGAAAAGACAAGATGGTGAGGATCTGGTCGTCGTAGGTCCCCACTTTTATTTTCCGACAACTATAAAGATTCACCGTCTTACCATTAGCAGTGTTCCAGTGTTACTAGTCTTCCTGTCTTAGCAGTGTTCCAGTGTTACTAGTGTTCCAGTTTTAGCAGTGTTCCAGTCTAAGCAGTGTTCTAGTGTTACCAGTCACTCCCCTACTTGTCCCTACCAGTCTTACTAGTCTAACTCATGTTCCTAGTTACTGCTAGTGTTCCTAGTTTCTTCTGGTGGTACACTCACTCTGCCTATTATTGACATTCTTATCACTTGGCATCGAATTCTATGTGGGTGTCACTAGACGATACTTGGTAAGGCTGATTAAACGAGCCTGATTTTTCGCAGCTGAAGTGAGCGCAGCCGCGTGGTGTGCTCCTGTGCACGAGTGCGTGGAAAGTCCACCTGATAAGATGTGCAAGAATAGAGCAGAGAAAAGTATATGCAGCGGTGGAAAGAACAAAACGGCGAATAGTGTTCTCTCTAGGCAAACTCGTGTTGGCTATTTTTAGAAACTTGTGCTGTCTATTTTTAGTGTCCACCTCTAGTCGTCTGTCTATTTGAGTTTCTAATAGCCATGCTATGGAGCCTGTAGCGTGGTGAAATATTATATATTATTAGCTTATAGCCATACGGATTTACTCAGGCTTCCATAGAGTGTGATTTGGTAGTGGCTTGTAGGAGTAACTGTGTAAACTTCTATGGCTGTGTCGGGGCCGATCTGAAACTACTCAAAAAGGCAATTTCCCGGACCTGCCTCGGTCACTATTTTTCATCTCTCCGTTCTAAAATCTCTAATAAAAAATGATCATCATGTTTCTATAACTCCCCCCAATTCATAATTCATAAGAACAAGGTTGCCTAAGCTTAATTGTAGGAGTCATGGCTCTACTTACTTTCAGTAATGCATATAAGCATAGAGATCCTAAGATCCTTCGTTCACACTATAAATAAGCAGTGTAGAATTTCAAACCCTAATATATTATCTAACGACCCTACACAAAAATACTACCCCTGAAAAACTAAGCTCACTGATCTTCCTTTCCGAAAGTATATGGTCTGCAGTAGCTGGAGATACTCCGCCCGGGCCGAGGTGAGGCGCGCACGACCAGCGTCCGAGCAAAGCGAGCTATCAGTCCCGATAACCCGCATACTCTTCAACCATGGCCATTGTCAAAAGGGGCGGCCGCTCCAAGGCCAAGCAAGAAGCTCCCAGCAAAAGCGGCATCAAGAAAGCCGAGTTCGATCTCACCAAGAAAAAGGAAGTGGGTGTGTCCGACTTGACGTTATTATCCAAGATCTCCGACGAAGCCATCAACGACAACCTCCACAAGCGATTCATGAACGGCTCCATATACACGTACATTGGCCACGTGTTGATTTCGGTCAATCCGTTTCAAGATTTGGGCATCTACACGCAACTGGTGCTCAATTCGTATAAGGGCAAGAATCGGTTGGAGGTGCCTCCGCATGTGTTTGCCATTGCCGAGTCCATGTATTACAACCTCAAGTCGTATGGCGACAACCAGTGTGTGATTATCTCGGGAGAATCTGGAGCAGGTAAGACGGAGGCTGCTAAACAGATAATGCAGTACATTGCCAATGTGTCTGTTGATGATCAGCAGACGGCGGTGACTGATGGAGGTATTTCCAAAATCAAAGATATGGTGTTGGCCACGAATCCGTTGTTGGAGTCGTTTGGGTGTGCCAAGACTCTAAGAAACAACAATTCCTCCAGACACGGGAAGTATCTTGAGATCTTCTTCAATCTGGCCAGCCAACCATGTGCGGCGCATATTACTAATTACTTATTGGAGAAGCAGAGAGTGGTGCAACAAATTTCCAATGAGAGAAACTTCCACATCTTTTATCAGTTCACCAAGAATTGTCCTCCCCAGTATCAACAGGCATACGGTATCCAGGGCCCAGAAACCTACATTTACACTTCTGCTGCCAAGTGTGTCAATGCAGATGGTATTGACGATGAAAAGGACTTTCTGGAGACGCTCAATGCCATGAACGTCATTGGCTTGTCTCAAGCGGAGCAGGATAACATCTTCAGAATGCTAGCCTCCATTTTGTGGATCGGTAACATATCGTTTGTGGAGGATCAAAGTGGAAATGCGGCTGTTAGAGACGAAGGAGTGACCAACTTTGTGGCTTACCTTCTCCAGGTGGATGCTGAAATCTTGAAGAAGGCTGTGACCGAGAGGATCATAGAAACATCCCACGGAATGAGACGTGGCTCCACTTACCACGTGCCTTTGAACATTGTGCAGGCTACTGCCGTGCGTGATGCTCTTGCAAAGGGTATTTACAATAATTTATTTGATTGGATCGTGGAGCGGGTCAATGTGTCTTTAAAGGGTAACCAGCAAACCACAGAGAAGAAGTCTATTGGTATTTTGGATATCTATGGGTTTGAGATCTTCGAGCAAAACTCCTTCGAGCAGGTGTGTATCAACTACGTCAACGAGAAGTTGCAACAAATCTTCATCCAATTGACCTTGAAGGCTGAACAAGATGAGTATGTCCAAGAGCAGATCAAGTGGACCCCCATAGACTATTTCAACAACAAAGTGGTGTGTGATTTGATTGAGGCCACCAGACCTCAGCCGGGTTTGTTTGCAGCTTTGAACGATTCTATTAAAACCGCCCATGCAGACTCTGATGCTGCAGATCAAGTTTTCGCCCAAAGATTGAGCATGGTTGGTGCCAACAACCGTCATTTCGAGGACAGAAGAGGCAAGTTCATCATCAAGCATTATGCCGGTGATGTCACCTACGAGGTTTCCGGTATGACTGATAAGAATAAGGATAATATGCTCCGTGACTTGCTAGAACTCTTAGCCACTTCGAGCAACGACTTTGTCACCAATGCCTTGTTCCCAAACCATCTTTTATCAGCTCTTACTGATTCCAAAAAGCGCCCCGAAACAGCCTCGGACAAAATCAGAAAAAGTGCCAATGCTTTAGTGGATACATTGTCGCAATGTCAACCGTCATACATCAGAACAATCAAACCCAACCAGACCAAAAGACCAAAGGAGTACGATAACCAGCAAGTTTTGCACCAAGTGAAGTACTTGGGGTTGAAAGAAAACGTGAGAATTAGAAGAGCGGGTTTCGCGTACCGTACGACTTTTGACAAGTTTGTCCAGAGATTCTACTTGTTGTCTCCTGCTACTGGATATGCCGGAGACTACATTTGGCGGGGTGACGATATAACTGCCGTGACGGAAATCTTGAGAAGCTGTCACATTCCTCCCTCTGAATACCAGATGGGTACTACAAAGGTGTTCATCAAAACACCCGAAACTCTCTTTGCATTGGAAGATATGAGGGATAAGTACTGGCACAATATGGCAGCTCGAATCCAGAGAGCATGGAGAAGATACGTCAAGAGAAAGGAGGATGCAGCCAAGGTGATTCAAAGTGCTTGGAGAGTCAAGAAGCATGGAAACAAGTTTGAGCAGCTCCGTGACGAAGGGTCCGGTTTCTTGCAGGGAAGGAAAGAAAGAAGAAGGTTTTCCATTCTTGGCTCCAGAGCTTATATGGGAGATTACTTGGGGTGTAATGACTCCCTGGGCTATGGCCGTTTTGTGGTCAGCCAATGTGGCATCAATGAGCCGGTAGTTTTCTCGGCTAATGGCCAGATTCTATTGGCCAAATTCGGCCGGTCGTCCAAGAGATTGGACCGCATTCTCGTTCTCACCAAAAGCCACTTGCACATCATTGCAGAGGTTTTGGTAGACAAGAAGCTTAAGTTGCAGAAGGAGTTCTCGCTCTCAGTCAATGGAATTAGCTATGCAGGATTATCCACTTTGCAAGATAATTGGGTGGCCATATCGTTGACCTCGCCTACTCCCACCACGCCAGATGTGTTCATCAACACTGACTTCAAGACGGAGTTGGTTACGCAACTCAGGAAGATCAACAGGGGCATTTCAGTCAAGGTGGATTTGACCGTGCAATACCAGAAGAAGCCTGGCAAGTACCACACCGTTAAGTTCCAACATGGAGCTGCACCCAAGTACAGTGACACCTACAAGTCTGGAACCGTGGTGGTGGAGCCTGGGTTGCCAACTAATAGCAAGAACCCTAAGCGTCCCAGGGGTGTTTCCAGTGCTGTTGACTATAGCAAGTACTACAACCGGGGAGCACAGAGAAGAAATGTCTCTGCTTACCAGGCACCTACGCCAGTTGCCAGGCCACAGGCTCAGGCCCAGACCCAGGCCTATGTTCCTCCACAACCTTCTGCGCAGTATAACGGAAACATCACGGCCCCAGCCGCTGCCCAAAACACACCACCGGCTATCCCACAGAAGCCCAAGCCACAGCCACAGGTTCCTGCCAGATCCAACCCAGTTCCTGTTGCAACCAAGCCACAAGTGCCAGCTAGAACCAATCCTACGGCTCCCGCACGGCCTCTCAAAAAAGGACCAGCACCAGTACCACCGGTCAAAAAAGCAAACCCACCACCACCTCCTCCTCCTCCAGCCATAGCAGTGGCCAAGCCAAAGTACCCCACGTACCAAGCACTTTACGACTACGATGGCTCAGTCAGTGGGTCGGTACCATTAGTCAAGGACGACATTGTTTACGTGGTCAATACCAACGGCCAATGGGGACTTGTCAAGGATATCAAGGAGACCATGGAGGGATGGGCTCCTCTCGACTACATGAAGAAAGTGGATCCACCCGCTAATCTTTTCGGAGGCAGCGCCCCAGCACCAGCACCAGCATCCAACGGTGCTTCTGCCAGCCAGCCTGTTTCCAACAACATTGGAGGAGGACTTGCAGATGCACTCAAGGCCAAGAAGACGGAGGAGGTCAGTTTGGCCGGGTCGTTGGCCGATGCCTTGAAGAAGAGAAAAGGTGCTACAAGAGACGAAAGCGACGATGAGCCCGAAGACGACGATTGGTAGAATACAATTCTTGAGCTTGTGATTTCCAGTATCAGGATCAAAACTAGTTCAGACCAGGGAAAAAGCTAGGTTTCAGCTCAAGTTCCAGGGTCACTTCAAGTTCCAGGGTTAGTATTCTTATATTGATAGTATTAAATGACTTATTGACCAGACTTGTAGACTACATGCTATACTTTAGTGGTTCATGGCTACTTAGTTGTTTCATGACTGCATGTTTGTTTCATAACTGTTTTGTGATTGTGTCATAATTGTTCCATAACTGTTCATGACTGTATCATGACTGTATCATAACTGTATCATAACTGTTCATGACTGACTAATTAATACTCTATTGAAGACTGTACATCAGTCCTAATGACCAGTTGCAGAATATATTAGGTGCGCACTGATGCATACAGACATCACACTCCAATACCCACGTCCCCATAGCACGGTAGCCTTCTATGTCCAAAAAAAGCAAGAATTCTCTCCTTTCGGGGCAGAGTGTGGCATCGCTGGCCACCGTGGCCAAACTGGACCTTTTGGCCAAACGTTACTCCATGGACAGCCCCGGCAAGGGCGTGTACCCTCTCTCCACCGACCTGGAGCCCTTGGTGTATCCTGATTTCGAGCCGTTTCGGGAGGACGATGCCCAGAACGATAACTTGTCCAACCAGAGCATTTTGAATAAGGGTCTTTTTGAGAGTCCACAGGTTTCCAATGAGTATTTTTCTGCTCGGAACTTGATCCAAGAGACCATCTTCTCGTCGTCGCAGAACTGCACCAAGATCTTGGGTGAATTGTCTTCACATTTGGCCAAATCCTATAAATCCAGAAACGAATTCATAAACCAGATCAGCAGTTCCAGCAACCACTTTAAGCTTGCACCCCGGGTGACTCTAACGGCTCTGAAACGTGAAGCCTGGCTCCGCGACTTGGCCAACCCGGAAGTACCCTTGCACACCATCTCCAACCGGCTTCCCCATGGGATTAGAAACAAGGTGCTTATAGACTGCATGTGCAATATGAACGTGCCCATAGCCAGGGCCATGTGGTTCACCAAATGTGTGTTGTATAGTGAGCAGATGCTGCTACGAAAGAAGATCCAGGCCCGAAACTCGGGCATTCCTGGGAGCTCGCCTAGTGTGCCTTCTCCACGGACTTTGGAAGGCCTGAACTCTGTTTTGGAGGCCGTGGAAGCCAGATGGCTCCAGGAATGGACCCTGCAGATCGCTGACTATATCCTTAAGTTCTCCAAGGAAATGCCATCTGTCAATACCTCGGAACGCAGTGTGGCCTACAAGACGAAATTGAATTACCTATTTAAGCTCGTGCAAACGCTCTACGTGGAGTTTCTCTTGGATAGACTCACGTTTCTCCAAACCATCATTGGCTTTTTACGTGAGGACTTTCCCCTCCAGATCGAGGAGTTGCCTGTTCTCCTTGAAATTGCCAATACTGAGGTGGGCGAGCTGTCGCCTGCACTTGATAACCTCCTACACCAGAAACCGTTGAACTTCGGCCAGACTCTCGTTGCCTTGACTTTTGTGAAGATCTTCTGGAAAGATATCATTAAAGAGGAATTTCTTTCGAAGCAGGTGTGTGAGTCGTTGCTTCTTAACTACTTTCTCATCGAACGGGTTCCTACTCACAAATCCCCGGAAGACCGGTCCTCGCTTAGACCCAGTGCCAGAGCTACTGACGATGAAGTGTCTGTCCCCGGGTCTATACTACTGGCTACCTTGAAGACGGACTTGCTTGGCTTGATCAGCCGCTCGGTAGTGGAGCTCTTTTTCTTGAACAACAACTTGTTCATTCTCCCCGACTACTGGATTCTCATTGGCAATGTGCTATATCGCATACTTCTAAGCCTGCAGAACGTGACCAAACTCACCAAGGACTCCAGAAGCATTGAGTCTACGTTGCAACTTATCCACTTCAGAAACGAAAGTCTCATGTTGAACATGAAACATTCCTATAAGCAGCATCCTGGCCATGAGAGCAAGGCCAAAAGAAGAAGCTCGTTTCTCAAAAACGACTCCAAACCCGATAAATTTGCACTCATCATTTCGCAATTGTCCGATTCCGAACTGAGTTCCTTCAATAGGTCCAGCGACGATAACTTGAGATTCATTGACCTGCTTGACAAACTCAAATTGAACAATAGTCTAGCGTCCTTGCTCACGCCCACGCCATCAAATGCAGCCTGGAAAGTGAAGGTCAAAATCCTTATTTATTGGTGTGTCACCATCTACAGAGATATGGGGGAGTCTTCTGAATTGATCCACATCTTGTGCAACTTCCTTAAACGGAAGATCCTTCAAAGACTATCCACCCGAAGTTCTGCGTCCATCAAAACGGAGTTTGAAAATGAAATCCTCGAGAGCATTTTTAGTTTGGCCAATGAACCAAAACTGTCCATTTGTATGCGCAACCTCTTTGTTTTGGTCAACCAACTCTACCAGTTGAAAATCGTGTCCATGTCTTCATATTTGCGGAAAGTTATTGCTTGTGGTATTTTTTATTTATCCGCAACGCTGGAATCGTCTACCGACCAAAAGGACCCGCAAGTGGAGTTTCACCTTGCCTTGCTACTGAACCTTCCTGCCTTGACGAACAAGCAGTACTTCCATATAGTCAAAAAATGGACAAGTGACATTGGCAAGTTTTCCGAAAGCTTCGAAAGAGGCATCCAAATCACCAAGCTTCATATTCTCGATAGTTTATCTTCGGGGAAATTCAAAGACGACTTCAATCATTATCTTATGGAGATAAAAGGCATGCATACCGGGGTTCAATTTCTGATCGTCAATTGGTTAACTCCTCAGATCATAACCACCATCTCCAACTCGCCCAAATTGATCCATGTGTCCCCTTCCACTATTGGAAATATCTACTTGCTCTACTCATGCACAGACAATTTGACGCTTTTCTTCAAGGTGTTCACCAAAATCATCCTTAAAAACGAAAATAAGGTGTTGATATATTACCTAGATACACTCTATTATATTGGCAAACTTGCGTGTTATCACTATGACCTCCTCCGGATTATTGCGGGTAATACTTATGATAGCGTGTCGATGGCATATGAGATATTCAAGCTTATCGTGATGAACTACATTGACATTTCGTCTCGAGAAACAGATATTTTCAAATTCAAGGAAATCTGGGAGTTTGTCAATAAGTCCATTGGGAAAGCCTTGAGGGAGGATAGCTGTAACCAAAATCCTACTGGACTTAAAAAACTCATCTTCAACAAAGACACTGCAGAGTCGCCGCTAAAAATTCAGACGCAGTCACCAAGAAAAAACGATTCGTTTTCCGTGGACAATTTCATCAGTGAATTGAATAAGCTCCTTTTGGAAGAGCCTCGGCTTCTTTCGGATGATGATATCAAAGAATTATTGGCCGAATGTGGCATTGGTGAAGAGGAATTGAACCTTAAGAACCTGGCTATAGCGGAATCTTTAACTAGCTCTATTGCAAGTGTCTTGAGGAAATGGTACAATGTACCATCCAAAGAAAGTGAAGCTGTGAATTATGCCTTTTCCAAGTTACTTGAACATCTAAAAAGGCTTCTGAAACTCAAGAGCAACCAGATCCTCTACGATGTGTTTGTTTCGTTCATCGCTGAAACGTTGGACCAATCGGACGACCTGCATCAATTGATTGTGTTTCTCATGAAGCTCCTCAGTTTTGGAACAATAGTGCTTTTTGATATTCTAACACTTTTGGACGATATTTCTAACCACAAGAACTCCAAAGGCTTGAGCAAGGTGAGCTGTGAATTGGTGTTCAATACATCAATGGCGAGAGAGTTTCTCTCCAACTCGCAATACCTACAATTTCGAATCCAACAGGCCGACTATAGGGAAAAGCACAAGGAATCGATCTTCTGCATGTTCATTCAAAATGCAAAAACACATGGCTTGAAAGATTGTGCCCATTTGAAAGTGGGCCTCAAGGTGACGTTACTGCTCATGGCAACCAACAAGAAATTGGCATTTTCTCTCTTGTCTCAAGACTGTCCCAGCCTGCTATGTTTATACTTGTGCAACCGGCTACTAAAACAAGGTGAAACAGGCTCCGAAACAGACTGCCTGGATGTAAAGGATCTAGCAGATGTACCCAAAAATGGGGACCTTTTAAGTGAGTTTTCCTTGCCCATTTTCCAGTTGCTATTGAAAACACTCACCTCAGAAAAGAAATTGTCCAGTGACACGCTTGAAAGCGTTTCTATTGGCTTGATTGAGCACCTTCATTTCCCATTTGATCAATATAACTCGTTCTTTGGTGAGCTTTTCAATTACCTCGATTGGGAGCCCAAAGAAAAGGTGTTTTCCGTTTTCGAAGACTTCTACCTCTCCCAGAAGCCAGGCACAAGTTCCATTGAGCATGAGGGAAGTGTCCAGGTGATTCCAATGCTCAAGGACTTTTTCGAGAAGATCTCCATGTCTCATACTGAGAACCTCAAGGCACTGCTTACGACATTTCGCCAGTTATCCCAAGTGCTACAGGCCCTTCTCAAATCTGTTGAACTGGACGATACTACCAACCTTGAAACAACATGTGTTTCGGATTCGCTCTCGATTTTCTTGCGGCTCTTGATCATACATAACTCATCCTTGAGTGACATTATGTATATTCATGACTCGGTGCACTTTATGTTTCTTCGTGACTTGGTCAAACTCTACGACTCCGAGTACTTTTCCAAGAATGACCAGAAGCTCCGCATTTTGCTCTACGATCTCTTGCTCCTATTCAAGAATTCGCTCTCGCAACTCTCCACCACCAACCCAAATGAAGTGCTACTCGAGGAGGCTTCCCCGAGGGCTGGTACAGAGGAGGAAAAGGCTCTGGATGTGCTCAGTACAGGACGAAACTTTTTGGAGGTCCCGTCCACCAACGGCGAGGCCTTCAATGGGAGGAACCTTGCAGTTATGGTGGGGTCGATTCTCAACTTGCCCGAGCCCACGTCGAGTACCTGCAACCAAGGCTCGGAGGTGTTTGAGTGTTCGATTTCCTTGGATGAGGAGGAGCTCTACCGAAGCAGCGACATCAGCTATGTGAATAACGGGTCGTTGGTGATCAATGAGCGGGAGAAGGAGAGCCCTACCATGACCATTGTGCCAAGCACCAAGCACAGGAAGCCGTTTTCCATCAACAACATGAAGTTGATTGAAGACACCAGCGAAGGCCTAAACAATGGCTGCGTCAGTCTCTCGCTCTTCGAAGCCTACACCACCAAAGAGAATCCTTATTAGACGGAGACGAACAGAATGGTATGTATGGGAGTCTCAAGTGTCCAGAATAAGAGGAGCAAGGTAACATAAAGACATGAAAATGATAGGAGAGCATGATAGGAAGGTGGTCATGGGTATCTTAGTACATGGAGAGGAACATATAAGGAATACTACAGTCGTGGTGAAGGAATATTCAAAAGATCTAACACCACTAATACCAGTGAACCAGCCGTTTATTGCAATTAGTACCGGATCTACCTTCAGAGAAGCAACAAACTGCGTCTAGGTAGACCTTCTACCAATAAGGCAATTTGGAGTAGGTCAACAGTACTTGAGGTATATGAGAACCAGATTAGGACACAAGTAGTATGGATGTATAATAATAGATCAGAGGTTATACATAATACATATGTAGTGAGTGATACGTCAGAGGTAGTATGTCACACGTAGTACGTCATAGGTTATAAATATCGGTAGCCGGTAGTTGGGTAGTAATATTCGTGAAGTGAACAATGCAATGTAGCACTACTTAAATAGAGTTGGGAGTGCACCAAAGGCGGCTGGCCCTGGCAGGTGGCTGGCCCTTGACGATGAATATCGCCAACGTCTAGCGTCACCAAAACACCACCCTTTATCAATTGGGAATATATATTGCTCAATTAATAGCTTGTGGTGGTGGTGTGGCGCTCATCAAGAGTAATTATAGACTACCCAAATAGGCTACTCAAATAAAGTATTCACAATAAGAAACTCCATGAGGGCCGGAAAAAATACTCTGAGTTTTTTTTACTATTCTCGCCGTAAAAAAATAAATCCGTCTTAAACTATTCGTATTTTAGTCAACCGTGAATAGGTGCACTTCATTAATGAGACCCTCAAGCAGAGCCTGCAACCACCAAAAAGGTCAAAGTAATACGTAGCCATGAAACAGTGAAACAGTGAAACAATGAAGTTATAAAACAAGTATGGAACCATTCTGAAACCATTCTGAAACCGTTCTTAAACAATCTTAACACAACATAATTCACCTAATACTCAACTTCGTTAAATACCAGAAAGCAATCATCAGTCCCGTTCATGGCAGTACTGGCTGTCGCAAGTTGCAATGTGCGCAGCTCATCTAAAATTAGACCCTTTTTTTCGCCCAGTGCGTCAATGTTGTTGATGGTGCGGCATACACGGCAGCTCCAATAACCCTTCAACTGGAGCGGCCCTCCCCCACCACTTACTGCTCCACCTTCCTCCTCTGTCTGGCTGCCAATTCCTCCACACACTCCTTCCTCTATATACGCAGACACTCCAATCCACGTCAAGAGCCACATTGAAATAGAATTAAGTTTCATTGGAATAATTAGGGTTCATCGAGATTCTTATTTGATTGTCTGCTCTCATCTAAACGTCACTGATACCAACCATCATATTACTGTCCACCCCACACGACCTACCTCGTTGAGTCAGACGCAGATATGGATTCTCCCCTGTTTGGAAAGATCGCCAGCAGCTCTGCACTTGACGACGACGAGTTCCGTGCCGAACCTTCTGTTCCAGCACGCGTTCCCGACTTGTCGTTTTTGAGTGCCAACTTCTCTGCAGAGTCGTTGGTGGCTGAATCTCCACAGCCGTCGCCTAGCACCACTCAGTTCTCCAGTCTTGGCAACTCCATAGGCCTCAGCAATGCTTCTCAGCTGTCCAAACGCTACTCCACTGACTATCCGTTGAACGGCAGCTACTCCTCGTTGAACTCTCCCTCGGCTCCCGTGGGCCAACCGTCGTTTTCCTTCCATCAAAGAGCAAACTCCAACTCCTCGGCCCCAAGACGGCCCCGCTCGCTCTTGATGTCCGACTCTGCAGCTTATGCCATATGGGAACATGGCGAGACTCCCGACCCTACTCCTGCTGCTGCTGCTGCAACCGAGAGACCATCCAATAGGAACTCATTTCATGGCATGCCTCGAGCGTATAATCCTCCCCACTTGCCTCCTCCAAAACCTAATCCCGATACCAAACCCGAGAGTGTTCTCAGAAGGGAGAGATCTCCCACGGGCTCTCCTGTTCGAAGCCGTTCTCCCTCTCGAAGAGCCAGCACGTCTCCTTTCCGTCTGAGAAATGGGTCTCCACAAAGGGCTCAGCCGTTCAATTTTCATCCCCAGGATATCAATATGAACATGTCCAATAACCCGTCCTTGGTGGTCAAGCCTGCTCACAGAAAGGGCCATAGGTATAAGCATTCGTCGGTGTCCATGAATCTCTTCCAAGAACCCGTGCCCATTGCTGAGACTAACCAGCAGTCCAGTCTCATTCCGGACCAATATCCTATACCCAACTTCCGGGAGTCTTTGAATAGTGCTAGCTCATCTCAGAAATTCAAGTTGGCGCTCTCTTTGGCGCATTTCACCGTCTCCGTGCTCATTTTCATCACTGGAGCTGAAACAAAACAACCTGCATTCTCCACATTGGCGCATCTCATCTTCTACGACTCCTTGGGATCGTTGCTGGTGGCCTGTGTGGATATCATGTCCAACTTCGAGGTGTGGGGCAAATCCTCGTTGGCATACCCTTTTGGGTTGGGCCGGCTAGAAGTTTTGGCTGGTTTTGCCTTGAGCACCTCGCTGGTGATGGTGGGCTGCGACTTGGTTAGTCACTTTGTGGAGGAAATGGTGGTGGGCTTTGTTGACTCCTCCACTGCTGAAAATGCAGAGCATGGAGCTCATCATATTCATGGCTCGGACCATGGGCCCGTCAACTGGTTTCTCTATGAAATCATGCTTTTCATTGTGATTTCCATCACGTGGTTCACCTCCGTCCATATTTTCGAGGATACTGCCATATTCCACTTGATGAAACAAAGCGATCAGAAAACAACCAAGAAGGGTAGGGCATATAGCGAGATATCAAGAGGTGGACTTTTGAATAGCCTGGAGAATCATGAGAGCTTGATGACCAAGGCTCAAAACCTCTGTACTGTTCTTGCCAAGAACCCCATCAGACTTTTGACCTTAACATACTCGTTTTTCTTATCGACTGTGCCTCTCATTCCTGAACATTACAAGGAGAGTTTCGGCTTCGATCTCAACGAGGCATCGACTCTTGTGGTTGCATCCACGTTGTGCTATGCAGGCTGGAAGTTGGTCAATACCTTGGGAGGCATTTTGTTGATCTCGTTCCCATACTCCGATTACGACTACACAGTGATCAAAGCATCTGTCTACGACAGGATCCAGAACCTCCCGTGCTTCAAGGCATCGTATGTGATTGGCAACTTGTACTTTTCCAAGCTTAATCCCCAGCTCTACATTGCAGGAGTGAGTGTGAGTATGAAGGGGAGCAGCCCGGATGACGAGCTGCGATTGATATTCGAGGTGAACAGGATCATAGCCAATATGATCAAGGATTTTGATAATGGGTGTTTGGTGGAGACTACGGTCAGCGTGCAGCGTGTGTAATATAATTACAAAGGACGAGCCTAACAGTAGAACTCAGTGAGGGAGAACATAAAAGAATGGATCAAATAAGATTGACGAGAATTTAAGTTCTAAGTGAGACAGACAATAGAGTGGAAATGGAATAGAGAAGGAAAACAATTTAGAGATCTGTTTTGGTGAGTTGGTGATTCGGTGCTTTAGGTGTTGGGTGCAACGCTTCCTAATCGGGTAACTGTTAGTCATCGAAGCGCGGTTCGACATCGCTCGGTCAAAAACAATTCTTATCTACTGCGACCTTCTCCACCATACAAATAGACATGCTTTCCAGGACAATAACCAGACTAGCACCCAGAGCAGCAGCTCGCCAATTCTCACGTTCGCTCCCCCTTGCGAGCTCGTACGTTCCTGTGGCCGATGCAGACGCCAATTCCATGACTGGAAAATTCATTGACGATGTCACTAAGCCTTATACGGTCACCACATATGCCCGTCCCAACCTTGTGATTGCACGGGGTAAAGGCTCGTATTTATATGATCTCGAGGATCGTGAATACATTGACTTCACTGCCGGAATAGCCGTCACGTGCTTGGGCCATGCCAATGAAGAGGTCAGTAAGATCCTCAGCAAGCAGTCACAGGTATTGTTGCACTGCTCCAACCTCTACTACAACCTCCCCGCAGGCGAATTGGCCAATAAGATTGTTATCAAGACGTTGGATGCAGGCGGAATGAAGGATGCCCAAAGAGTTTTCTTGTGTAACTCTGGTACCGAGGCCAATGAAGCAGCATTGAAGTTTGCCAGAAGATTCTCCAAGCGTTCCAGTGATGACAAAACTGAAATCATCTGCTTCAAAAACGGTTTTCATGGCCGTACCATGGGTGCACTTTCAGTGACTGCTAATCCTAAGTACCAGCAGCCATTCACACCGTTGGTGGCAGGTATCCAGGTGGCAGACCCCAAGGACATTGAAAGCGTGCGTGCAGTTATCAGCAAGGAGAAGACGGCTGCGGTGATCATAGAGCCCATTCAAGGCGAAGGAGGTGTGAATACCGTGGATGCAGAGTTTTTGGTACTGCTCAAGAAACTCTGTGTGGAGAACGATGTGGTGCTCATCTACGATGAGATCCAGTGTGGACTCGGACGTACTGGCCAGTTCTGGGCCCATTGCTCGATACCTGCAGAGGCACATCCCGATATTGTGACCATGGCCAAGGCTCTTGGTAACGGGTTCCCCATTGGGGCCGTGATGATCAATGAGAAGATCGAAAGCGCACTACAAGTAGGAGACCACGGCACCACGTATGGAGGTAACCCATTGGGAGCGTCTGTGGGTTCGTATGTGGTTGACCAAGTCAGTGACCCCGCTTTTCTTGAAAACGTGGATTTTGTCAGCAAGAAAATCGTGGATGGCTTGGCCAAGATCATCGAGGCCAACCCAGAAAAGGCTCTGGGTGTGAAGGGTAGAGGACTCTTGCTAGGATTACAGTTGAATGATGGAGTGGATATCAACCTTGTGATCCAAAAGTGCAGAGAATACGGTTTACTTGTGATTAGTGCTGGAGGCAATGTGATCAGATTGGTGCCTGCATTGAACATCCCAGAAGAGGCTGTGGCCAAAGGCTTAGACATCTTGGCCAAGAGCATCTCCGAGGTCTGACCAGGGAATCTTGTGAAATCCAAGGGAGGTACATTTCTCCATGCTCAGTATTAGATGTTAACTCGTGCATCACTGACTATAAGAGTGTCTGGTGTCTGTGTTTGCCTGGTAAATAGAAAAGGATATACATCGATGCTCTGCGCAGTAGATTAATTTGACCCAGTTAACCATTCAATAGACCAAGTACATATTTAAAACCAAATCAACAAACCGAGTCAACGAAAAGACACCACCAATTAATAATACCATACGACTCAATGTTTATTGACTCGACATAAAAAAAACATAACAGGTCACTTTACGTCAACAAAGCTTATCTAGGGTAGCCGGTGTCGTGCCGGGCCCACACCTTCGCCAGTCAAAAACTTCGCATGTTTCGCGCCGCGTACACCAACAACTACCTCGCGTATCCACTAGTGCAACAGACCCACACGTTCATGACGGTATTTTCGATACCTACCGTCGACCTAGACTACTGCTTGGAGCAGTTACTAGATCAGCAGCCGCCGCGTATTCTCCCTGAGGATACCGTGCAAGAACTATGCCACCTGCTAAAGACTCAACTACTCGGAGTGCCCAACATTATCTCCCTCTCGTCCCCGTGTACAATTGTGGGCGATATCCACGGGCAATACCACGATCTTTTGGAGATCTTTAAGATCGGAGGCTCGCCACCCAACACAAACTATATCTTTCTCGGCGACTATGTGGACCGGGGCTACTACTCCGTGGAGACCATCTCTCTTCTAATAGCATTAAAGCTCCGGTACCCGGAGCGTGTGTCGCTAATACGAGGTAACCACGAGTCCCGAACTATCACTACGAATTATGGCTTTTATACGGAGGTTTTGAACAAGTACAATGGCTCCCTCAAGGTATGGAGCTACTTCACTGACCTTTTCGATTATCTCCCGCTAGGGGCCACTATAGACGGCAAGATTTTTGCCACGCACGGCGGGCTATCGCCCTCATGCCAGCAGCTCGACCAAATCCGGGTGATTGACAGATTCAAGGAGATTCCGCATGATGGAATTATGGCGGATCTCGTGTGGTCGGACCCAGACCCCGAGATCCCCGACTTTAAGTTGTCGCCCAGGGGTGCAGGCTACTTGTTTGGGCATGAAGTCATGAACAAGTTCTGCCGGGATAACGATTTGGTGCAACTTCTTCGAGCGCACCAGTTATGCAACGAAGGCTATGTGAGCTATTGGAAGGGGAAGTGTTTGACGATCTGGTCAGCGCCAAACTACTGCTATAGATGCGGCAACTTGGCCAGTGTGCTTGAAATTAGCCACTCCAACTATGAGGGCAAGCCCGAGAAGTCAGCACAAGCCGTGCTTCCGGGCCAGTTCTTCAACGTGTTCGATGCGTCGCCCGAAAACGACGAGGACACCTCGGAGGGGCGGGGCGTGAACGGCATCAACCGAAACGGGTCGCAAAAGGACATTTTTGAGGCGTACTACGATGGGCGTGTTAAATCAAGGCAGATTGAGTACTTTTTATAGAGTGTGGATGACTTACGCGGGCGCAGTCATTACCTAATAATAATTTATAATCCTAATTATAGAACGAAATAATCGAGTCAACATATATAAGTAAAACGAAATGTGAACATATCCACTGGATGTTTATCAGCCATAGTAAAGCTCGAAGTTGAAGCCGTCGTGGACCTCGTAGTCATCCAAAGTGATATGGTCTTTATAGATCTGATGGCCCTTTTTCAAAATGAGCTTCTCGTACGGCGTGCCCACCTGGAGCCCTATGATCTTCTTGAGGTCGCCCACAGTATCGGTAGGAAGGCACTTGACCTTGATTTTCTTGCCCAAACGGTCGTTGGCGAGGACTTCGATCATGAGTGTAGTTGGGTCGGCGAAGCCGCGCGCTGGAAGGGCTCATCTGCACTGATGGCCGAATCCTGGGGTACCGTGCCCAAACACATACAACAACCAGACTTTCAAGCGGACAATTTTAACAGTTGATTTTACGAAGTTGCCCAAATCATAGTGTATGATGGATACAATATCTTTATATGTATTTTTAATTCACAAAGCATCCACCAGTTTGCAGTGTTTTGTAGTGTTTTATAGTTTCGCAGTGTTTTGGCTTTGGTGACATTCAACTGCGAATTATCACTTCAGATCAGTCAAACCCACCAAAAAGCCTTTCAAAAACAATATTTACCCACTTAATTCACCACAGTTACATATCATAGTCTTAATAAACTAAACCAATACTGTTTAAAATACAATTAAAAATTCAATTAAAAAGACGGTGACATACTGTCATATACTGTCAAATTTAACAAATATATAGAAATCAAATAAAAACCATTATAAAAAAAAAGTACTAAATAAATTAATGGAATAGAGTCAGTTTGAATGACTGGTATGTGAAGTCCTGCGTTTTTTAACACTCAGTGAGAGGCTGACCTCGGCACGCGCGACACCTTCCGAAGGCCTATCTATGCGCACAGATTCTTCTATATCTTTTCTTTTTTGCCGTTTCTCTTCTGATCTGCTACCACCCTGGCCCACCCCCAGCACCCACCCATTTATAAAGAAGATCTGATCAAGGCATTTTTTTGTTAATTAATTAATTAAATTATCTTATTGTATCACGTGACACCTCTGTGTTTGTTGATTCCATTGTGCATACCCTACTGTCCAAAGCCTTATCTATCTCCTTCAGACTCTCAGTCTTGTCTCATTCCACAGACTATCACTGCCCGCACATCACCACTGTCCTCCACCAATGTTCCCGATAATATGAGCTCCACTTTTGTCCAGCCAACTTTCTTGGCCAACTCCACTCTTCCGCTTCCGCTTCCCCAGGGGTACTACCTGGTGGCCACAATCTCAAAGACTTCCGGCATCCTCTCGTTGGTGGTATGGCTCTTTGCCCAGCTTCCTCAGGTATTTGAAAACTATCTCAACCACTCTGTGTCGGGCGTATCTACATCCTTCTTGATCTGCTGGATCAGTGGCGATTTCACCAATTTGGTGGGCTGCTTGTTGACCAGGGCTCTTCCGTTCCAGGTGTGTCTTGCTGCCTACTACTGCTTCATAGACCTCATCTTGGCGCTCCAGTTTTGGTATTACACCAAGGTGTATCCCAACCAGATCGTGCACCATAACATGTTGCAGAGCCCGAACATGTTGCGCCCGGTACACTCGAACGATGCTCCAAACCCTCTACTAGTGACCAGGAGCAACCGCTTCGAGGCTTCTCCCAACAACTACCCCATCAACCAGCGATCTTCCTCATCATCCGATAGAAGGGCCAGACAACCTCGAAGGAGCTTCATAAAGAAAGTTTTATCGGGATCAGTCATCAGCTCTACCTTCAAAAGAGTCCTGGGTCTGCATACACATGCCCAAGAGTTGCAAGATCCTTCAAACTCCACCAAGTCACTCTTGACTTCATTATGGCACTCGTTCAAGTCGCTTGCTCTGCACATTCATTATAACCCTGCCTTGTTTGGCGTTTTAAGTGGATGGACAAGCACTTGCTTCTATCTCACGTCTCGCTTACCGCAGATCTTGAAAAATTACCGAAGCAAGTCCACCAAAGGCATCTCTCCGCTCATGTTCACGTTTGCGTTGTTGGGAAACTCCTTCTACACCCTCTCCATATTGAGCGACCTTTACTTGCTCTCGAAGTACGACCAATATCTTGGAGATTACGACTTTCCGAGCATTTTGAATAGTCAGCTACCTTTCATGATCGGAAGTGCAGGTACCGTGTTATCTGATGCTATCATCCTCGTTCAATTCTGGATCTATAGAGAACGTCCACATGGAAGAGACTTGAGACGCAACAAGACGCCTCTACAAAGAGCGCTTGACTCCAGCGCTCCACGTGATACAGACGACCATTTCACCAAGCCAGAATGGTACACCAATGTGTATGGGAACTCAGATTCCAGGGAAAACGACCACCCCTTTGGCAACTCCCTCACCGACAGCCACAACGGTTCCTCTCATCTCAGGAAACTGTACCAGGAAACGCCCATTGTGTATCAACCGGATGAAAGCTCGCTGTTGCTCCATAACTCATATTTGGCCACTCCACCCCTGCATTACGTGAGCTCATTAAATCGGAAAACTGTACAAAATACGAAGCACAGAAGAGGCATCTCTGATACCTTCAATGCCATGGCGAGGTCGTTTTCAAAAACATCCGACATCCGATCGCCCTCAATTGCATCCTCCAATGGTTCTGTTACAGCGCCCGGAACATCGCTTAT
Source organism: Metschnikowia santaceciliae (assembly GCA_002374485.1). Classification (NCBI taxonomy): domain Eukaryota; kingdom Fungi; phylum Ascomycota; class Pichiomycetes; order Serinales; family Metschnikowiaceae; genus Metschnikowia; species Metschnikowia santaceciliae. The sequence continues at coordinate 139,513 of NKZN01001326.1, read as the reverse complement.
ACCTTCCATTGTGGGCACCTACACATCGCTATCTAAACGTATGCTCGACGATTCCAAGGTTCCGTTCCTGCCAATCGACTTCTTGCATACGGATTTCCTTCATCAAAATGATGGCCTGCTGGCCAATAATGATTTCTAGGATATAATTTATTTCAACATACAGTTTTTCGCATAGACTTTGTAACTTCGTAATTACTTCTTCACTCTCCATGCCGACTGAGAAAGAGACTGCAAGTATGTTACTTTCCTCTTGACCCAGAACCAAATAAATACTCCAAGAGTCAAACATATCGTGCTAGTATAAAAATAACCGTCTCTCTCAACATTAATGTGACCACCAGATTTTTTGCACGACTCCTTGAGCTCTTCAGTGCTAATCACGAAACCGGAAGCCTTCAGTGCCATTTCACATGTCGAATAGGTGAATTTGTCGATCAAGTAAAAAATGATAATTTTGGGCCAAGTTCCACCGTAATTAGAAAGCGTATTCAATGTGGTCATGTAGGTTCCGCCAATAGCAGGGTCAGCAATCTTCGTGTGGAAAGCACATAACGAGACAAACTGAATGGTGCCCATAAATGAGCCTAGCAAATGCTGCAAAATGATCATGAGGAAAAGTTTGTAAGGAACTTCACCATTTTCGATTCTAGGGAAAAAAAATAAAATCAAATGGGCCAAAAATGCAGCCACTAGTCTTCCAGCAAACCCAAAAAGCCATGGTTTAAGAGGACTCTTGCCAGAGGACCAGCGTCCTGCATAGTAACCGAAGATCATTTCGAAAGGAAAGTCAATCAACACAGTAATTGACAAATCCTCCTTCGAGAGACCCTTTTCAAGAAGCTTCAAGTTAGTGGCAGATTCATTGACCTGGAAACCCAATTTGGCAATGAGCAAGATGACCACGAAGAGCTGTACATTTGGAAGTTTCAACACCTCGATCATTGACATGTACACACCTTTCAAATCCGTAAGGTATTGCGTCATTCCCATGGATTTGTTATAGTGGTCATCCTCCTTTAAGTAATCGCCAGACAACTTGGTGGGTTTGTTCTTCCGCAAATGAAAAGGCTCTTCCGGAATAAAGTACAAGAGCCCCGTCACAGCGATGTACATGAAGCCCCAGAAACTCAAGTATCCACCCAATGTAAAAAGACCCTGTTCCGAGGGCACAGAACGTAAGTATCTATTGGCAAATTCCGGAGAGCTCAACGCCAAAAATACAGTGAAACTCAGAAAGTAGCCACAGTTCATTCCCACCGTCTGAGCCGTGGAGGCATATGACAAGCTTTCTGGCGAAAGACAGGTCAAGGCCCAGCCATCAACAGCAATATCCTGTGTGGCACAGAGAAACACCAACAAAAAGAAACAAAACGTGATTGTTTTCAAGCACGAGGCCGGGTCTTCCATCAACTTCTCCATCACCGAACCCAAGTACAATAGCGTGAAGCCCGAGACCAATTGTACGGGCATGATCCATGACTTTCTCCGGCCCCAGCGTCTACTATAGATGGCATCTACCACAGGAGACCATAGAAGTTTCAAAGAGTAAGGGTAAGATGCCAATGAAAAGACTCCCACTTGAGAGTAGCTGAGCTTCGATTTAAGAATAAACGGTACCGACCCAAAGGCCAAACCCACCGGGACACCTTGAAGTGTATAAAGAATTATAAGCACGCAGAAATTCAAGTAGTCTTTCGGATTCAAAGAGGAACTCTGTGTAGCATTGGTGGGCTTGGGTTGTAGCACGGTGGAGGGTATTATACCTTCGTTGGCCTCGTCAAAAGCATACTGAGCAACAGGGAATTTCAGTAACGTAATGTCTTGCTTCTCATTTACACTATGAGCAGCACTGCTGGGAGTACGCTTGTGCACATCCATGTGGATTATGGAGGTAAAGATGGACTGGGATCTAACATATGTCTTTGTTGGTGCGCGTGCCAAGAATGTGCGATCAGTGCAGCGTGGCTTACAGTCTAAATTAGACGGGCAACTCAGTCTCTTAGTCTATTATTGAATGGGTCATGCGGCCATACTCTAGATATATCTTCTATATTTCATATGTTACAACCATTACAAACTCAACACCTTTCTGGAGGCTCTCAAGATGGTGTCTGGGTCTGGGAAGGCAAAGTCCTCCAACTCCTTGGCGTAAGGGGTAGGCACTTCACATCCAGTGACTCTCTCAACTGGGGCGTCCAAGTAGTCAAAAGCCTCGGACTCCATGATCTGGGCGCAGATCTCGGATCCAACACCGAAAGCTGGGAATCCGGCCTCAACGGTGACCAAGTGGCCGGTCTTCTTGACAGACTCAATGATGGCTGGCACGTCCAAAGGCTTGATGGATCTCAAGTTGATGACCTCAGCGTTGACACCGTATTGCTTGTCCAAAAGGTCTGCGGTTTGAAGACAGTGCATGACGTTTCTTGTATGGGACACCAAAGTGATGTCAGAACCCTCTCTTTCGATCTTGGCCTTACCGAATGGGATCACGTAGTCAGTAGACAAAGCCTCCTCGGAAACCTCGAAGGACTCTCCGTATGCCATTTCGTTTTCCAAGAAAACAACAGGGTTTGGGTCTCTAACGGCGGCTTTGAACAAACCCCTGTAGTCCTCGGCGGAGTATGGAGAAACCACCTTCAAACCTGGGATAGAACCGTACCAAGCAGCGTAACATTGAGAGTGTTGAGCACCCACACCGGCAGCAGCACCGTTAGGGCCTCTGAAGGTGATGTTACATGGTTGTTTACCACCGGACATGTACAAGGTCTTGGCAGCGGAGTTGATGATGTGGTCGATGGACTGCATGGCAAAGTTGAAAGTCATGAACTCACACACAGGCTTCAAGCCGGCTAAAGCAGCACCCACAGTCAAACCCGTGAAACCCATTTCGGTGATAGGGGTGTCAACGACTCTTCTCTCGCCGAATCTGTCGAGCAAACCTCTGGAAACCTTGTAGGCACCATTATATTGAGCAACCTCCTCACCCATGAGGAACACGTCGTCATCTCTGTCCAACTCCTCAGCAATGGCGGAGTTCAAAGCATCTCTGACGGTCATGGTTTTAGGGCCGGAGGCGCCAGAGGCCATTCTTAAAGCACCAGATGCATTGGCCTTAGCGGCCATGAGAGAGGTCTTAGCGACACTGGACAACTTGGACATGTTTGGTGGAAAGAGTTGGAGTAGGAGCCAAGCTTGAGAAAAAGAAGACTGTGAAGGGTCGGAACGATGAGGACCGGGTGGGAGGTGCGCGCGCACGGCAGTACAACCCCGAGGGCCGGTGCACTACTGGAGAAAACGAAATATAGGTTGGGTCGACTTCAGCTTTTGTTAGACCCCCGAATTTTGGGTCCAAAGGTTTCAATTTTATTTTTTTTATACAGAACAAAATAAATATATATTATAGTTTTACGTGTACGGTTTGGGGGCATGGATGTGGGTGTCCGGTATGGGTACTCGGCCCTTGGCACTCTTATCGGGTCGCTCTACCAGATCTCACTGTAGTACACTAGAGTACACTGGAAGTGCACTATAACATACACTATAACATACACTAAGTACTGTAACACCAGATAATCACCAGTTGAATCACATTCACCAGAGTCAGACATGACATGTCCATCTATTGGTAAATCAATTACTACTCGCAGAAATTTAAAGTCACTAATTACCATGTTATTCTGTTGCACCATGCTCGGCTCACTTTACAGATCTATAGCACACTGAGAGTGACAGAACACACTGAGTACATCCCAGAAAACACCAGAGAATATAATACAAAAGATAGAGTAAACAATAATTAATTTAAAACAGACACAAAATGTACGAATCTAAACACATTGTACAAACCTGACACATTGTACAAATCTAGACAAACCGTACAATTCTGGACAAAATGTACAAATATGGACAAACAGTACAATTCTAAACAACTATGTTAACAATGTACTCCACTTTATTTCCCCAAAAAAAAAAGAGTATGTAGAGCTGCGCCCAGTGCTCAGTGCTCAGTGCCCCGTGCCCAGTGCCCAGTGCGCCCTATTAATAAGTATAGTGGTGGGAGTCGCACCCAACCAACTCCGCCTTTGCTCGCGTTGGCTCACTCTGTGATCTATCGCTTACTGCTGGGTCGTCTATCGCGCACCCGGCCTGCCCGGGCCCCACCAATATCTTTTGGCACTCTAAATAAGACACTATAGTTGCGAACTACACATCCGCTCCACTCCAGTTCAATCCAGTTCAATCCAGTCTACAATCTACTATAAGTAACCCTTGATATATATATATCTGGAATGGAAACCTCCTTATAAGAGTGTTTTTTTCGAGCTCCCATAAATCCCTATTGTAATTTCTTCTTTTCGTTAATTCCCCTGATCTATAGTCCTTCGCTTTCCGCGTTTCCCCGGGAGACCCACCCAGGCTTGTCCCCTCACGCACTTGCATTTTGGTCGCTAGTATATTGGGGCCGCGATACCCAACACATCCTGCCCAGAGGTTCCGCTCCACCATAAGTAAGGCCATATAAATATCTCCACGCGCTGCCACAATACTACGCCTTATCTTATCATTATCTCTGCATACTTGCCATCTCCCCTCCCCAATATCCCAATATCCTAATATCCCCTTTGGCCTAGTATGTTGACGAGAAACATAAGACTTTTGAACCGCGTGCCTCCTAGAGTCAAGTGCTCTGTTTTCCCCAGACACTTAACTTCGTCCAAGTACGAAGATGCAACTTCTCCTGCTGCGGCTGAAGATGCTACGGCCACCGTTAAGGCCGACCAAAAAGACATCAAAACGGTATCTGCCACTTCCACGTGGTTGGATGCCTTGAGAGAACGTGAGAAGCAGTTAAAAGATGGCAAGGTCTTGGACTCCTTCAACTATATCAACCCTAAAACCACAAAGGTTTCGGAGAAAACCCCCAGCGAGTCCTTCTCGTACCTCCTGCTTCCTTTCAAGGATGATAAGTGGCTTTGCGATGCTTATATCAACGCCTTTGGACGGTTGAGAGTGGGCCAATTGTTCCAGGATCTAGATGCTTTGGCAGGAAGAATCGCCTACAAGCACTGTGCCCCTGCTGAGCCCGTCAATGTCACTGCTTCCGTGGACAGAATCTTGATGTTGAAGAAGGTCGACGAGATCCAAAACTACAACTTTGTCTTGGCCGGTAATGTGTCGTGGACTGGTCGGTCTTCCATGGAGATCACTGTCAAAGGCTATGCCTTCGAGGACTCCATTCCTGCCAAAGTTACCGATAAGGACTTGTCTCATGAGAACGTGTTTTTGACTGCTAATTTCACGTTTGTTGCAAGAAACCCACTTACCCACAAGTCGTTCGCTATCAACAGACTTCTTCCCGTTTCCGAGCCCGAGTGGATTGACTACAGAAGAGCAGAGTCGTTTAATGCCAAGAAGAAGTTGGCTGCAAAGAACAGTTCCATAATTGAACCTACCGATGAGGAGAACAGACTAGTCCATGACATGTGGAAGACCACCCAGGGTATTGTTCCAGGTGAGAACAACCAATTGCAGTACATGAGCGATACCACCTTTACCTCTACGCTTTTCATGCAGCCCCAGTACAGAAACAGGCATTCTTACATGGTTTTCGGAGGGTACCTTATGAGACAGGCGTTTGAGTTGGCCTACTGTACCGCTGCAGCATTCAGCTCTGCAGGCCCTAGATTCGTCTCCTTGGACTCGACTACTTTCAAAGCCCCCGTGCCAGTTGGATCCGTTTTGAGCATGAGTGCTACAGTGTCCTACACTGAGTACTTGCATGATCAAGAGTCTGAAGAACCTAGCTCGCCTTTCAAGTTGCATCCTACCAACACAATCTCCAAGGACACCAATTCGTTCTTGTCAGAGTGTGGAACGTTGGTCCAGGTGAAGGTTGACACCCGAATCAAGAACCTCGACTCCAAAAACTCCAAGGAATCTGGCTGCTTCATCTACTCATTCTTCGTGCCGGGAACTAACAATACCGTTTCCTCGGTCATTCCCCAAACGTACTCTGAGATGATGAACTACATCGAGGGCAGAAGAAGGGCCCAAGACACTGCAAACTACGTGGCCACTATCTCCAGCTAATCATAGACTAATCCATACACAAACATCTTTATATTCTTTCTAGTACTAGTACTAGTACTAGTCCATTTTTCATTAATTCTAGTATCATTCTTACACTCATCATTAGAGTCTATTTTATAATCACTTTACAATATATTACATTATTTCGTATATATTACACTGTCCGTTGTGATGCAAGAGATGCGATGCAGTTATTAGGTTAATGAATGTTCGGTTAGCCTGATTCGCTGTCGTCAAGAATCAGAGCACTAGCGGCCGGATGGTCCACAACCTGTTGCCGCGAAGATTCTTTGGTGCTTGCCTTTCTGGTAAAGTTGACTAGCTTTGCTGCGCTGTCCACGTGGCTTGCAAAGGAAAGGTCGGAGTAGACCGATGTTCTAGAAGGATCAATCTCAGACATTCGAGATTGCAAAACACCATTGTTTCTTGGTGTCACATCCGAATCTAGCAAGAATGAAGCCACATCGGGAGATGCAAAATTGTAGCCATCGGGCCTTGGGCCCCATTGGGGGATTTCACCATTGGGGCCTCTGTGGGGCTCAAACTCCTGCTGTATGTTGTTGTCCCCTCCGTCGGTACTGAATTGAGACTTGAGAGAAGCCTCTTTCAGGTTCAAGAACTTGGCCATGAGGTTGTAGTTGGACGACTCTTGCGTGTAGAATGTGTTGTTGGTGTCGTCTTCCTCCAGAATATCGTTCAAACTTGTGGTGCTTCCCTGCAAGTTTTTCTTAACTGGAGACGAGAGGTTCAGGTCATCCTCGACAATATTACCATCGCTATCAAGTCTTTGGATGTTGGAGTTGGATGAGGAATGACTGTGTAATAATGCACTCACTTGCCCTGGGTCCATAGTGCCTAGCAAGTTTTGGACGGAATTAAGATCTGAGTTCCGGACAGACAAGTTGTCGTCCACCAATCTCACTGAGAACAAGTTTTCGGTGTTCACAGTTTCCATGGACATATCGGATCTGTGTCTTTGTAGGAGCATTTTCTTCATGACACTGGAGTCTGAAGTTTCATTGGCTCTCCACGACATCATGGGTTTTTCCGATGCGTCGAAATATTCCATGTCGCTTCTAGATTCAACGTGAGTGAGCGTTGACAGTGTTGACCGGTTGTCTTGATCAAGTTTTAGAGCATTAATCTTACTCAATCTTTGGGCGGTTTCCTTGTGGTCATCTTCGTTATTGATTGTTCCGAAACCAGGTCCCGTAAGTTCTTCGCTGGCTGGTTTAGATTGTCCTGAATGAGTTTCAGACTCATTGTCGTTGTTTGTCTTGCGGCGACCGCAGCAGCAGAAAATGAGTAAGAGACCCGTAACCAAAAGAGCAAGAAGAGGCAACCCAATGGCTAAGCCAAGAATGAGTTTCTTTCTATTGGAATCGGAAGCCTGCTTTTGTACAGCGTTAGGAGCTCCAAAGCCAGATGATATGCTTGAAGAGGCTGTACTTGAGTCCGTGGCAGAAGGGCGTGCAGAAGAACTGGAGGGAGCCACTTGTTTCTTCACGCCTTCAATTGAGAAAGAACGGCTTTCCTCATCAAAGTCCGACGAAGCCCTGACGGTGATTTGAGCCAGGGAAAACTTGTCCGGGGTAAAACCATTGATTGTCATGTTCGACAGGTGGTAAGTGAGCCATGATGTGTTACTTGGAATAGATACATCAATGGAAGTGTTGTTGAAGTCAGTGAAGTAAGAACGCATCAATTGGGCCTGGAAGTAGTTACCCCAAGTAGCATTCAAATCGGGAAGCTTCTTGACGGTGAAAACTGAGCCAATTGAGTCAAATGTGTATGGCAAAGACACCAGGTTACCATAAACATCCATGATAGAAATTGTGAAATTCTGGAAGTTGGATGAGTTGGGAAAGCGTCCGGTCAAGGAGTAGTCATCTTTGTTGAACAGCACGTAGCTGGGCAAGTCTTCCAGAGTGACCGAGGAAATGTTTTCCTTGGCAATTGGAGTAGAGTCCAAGTACACCGCCGACAACACAGGCACAGTGTAGTCAAAATCTGAGCCGTAAGTTCCATTGACTTTGATTGACTCGTTCAACGAGGTACTGAGCTGGTGAGCTCCCACAGACAACTTGAAAGTACCCACAGCACCCGCATAACCAGCATAGTCAGTAGCGATGAAGCTAAAAGCGTACTCAATCGAAGGAGCAATGCTGGAGGTCACGTAGGGCACTTTCCCGGAAAAGGTGTAAGAGTCGGAGTCAAAGGATATCCAGTTGGGAAGCGATGTTCTATTCTGCGAGCGACCGTAGTAGGCCACAACCGAAGTGTCGGCATTGGCATTCATGACAAAAACATCCGGAGAGAATTGGATGGAAAAGTCTTCTCCTTGTTTGACAACTAGACTATCAACACCATTGGTCTGGCCATACTTTGCAATGGTAGTAAGCATGACGTCCAGACTGGAGAGTCTCAAGCCTGTACTATCAGAAACAAGCATCAGGTAATTGGCCGAGTGTTCGGAATTGTCGGCGGAGTCGGAGCCCACCAAAGTGACCTGGAAGGAGCCCACGTCGCTCTGGGAAGGCGTGCCCAGAAACGAGCGAGACAGCGAGTCGAACAGAAGCCAGCGGGGTAGGTTCTTCACGGAATAGACAATGGAGCCGTCCAGGTCGGACCTATATGTGGAGCTAGCCAAGGTGAACAGGTACGGCACGCCCACCCTGGCCACATCGGGGAGCTGCTCATTCATAGGCCATCCCACACGGACGGCAGCAGCATAGGTCAAAAGAAAGACCAAGCAGAGGAACATGAGAGCACAGGAAGTCGAATTTTGAAGGCGTTGCTAGGGATGGGCACAGCAGGTGCAATATCAGAAAAAAAAACCAGCCAGTGGGATTAGCAAAAGGAACAAAAGGTTTTGGCTGTGCAGATTCAAAAAGGGGGGGAGATGATCAGAGCAGGAACACGAGCAGCCGGGCCAAAAGAAAAGGAAAGTAGCGAAGGAAAGGTATGGGATGGAAAGGAGTGACGGAACGTCTGTAAGGGAAAAAGTAGGGTATGAACGGGAAGAAAAAGTCGGCCGATGAGGCTTGCTAGGAAAAGAAGACGTGGCTCACTATACGGCTGAAGGCTTTAGCAAAGGGTCAATTAGAGTACGGAGGGTGCAAGGGACACCATGCATGAAAGCTGCAAAACTACGCCTGAGGTAGGGGGGAGTGTGCATATGGGGAGCCAATTTCGCGATTTACACTTGAGATTTACGTGTCGCGTCGCCAACCGTGTTCCAAACGGGCATGTCAAACTTACGTGTTTCCGTTGTGGAGCTGCATAGAGGCCACGGGTGGGGAGCGATGGTGGGGCCTGTTTCAGGGTTGTTTTAGCGATGTTTCAGGATGGCTGCAAGAAACAGGGCACTTTTTGTTTTGGGAGGTGTTTTTGGGCCAATTGAGGCTTTGGCTGCTCGAGGTCCCAAGTGCCGCAGCAGAAGGCAGAGGCAGAGGAGGCCGAGCGCTCCAGGTCACGAATTGCGCCTGCGACAATTTGCATCCTTCACAGGCCGCAGCACCACTCGAACAATAGACCCCATCTCTCGTACTTGGTAATTATTATTATTATCTACTGTGGGTCGAGTCTTAGGGATGCATGACGGTTTGATCTCGTTATTTCGCCCCGCATACTTTAGTCTGGTCCGGGCTTGTCTGGGCTAGTCTGGGTCTTGTTCTTGGCCAAATTGCCTCTAGAAACTCGAGCCACTCTCACTGAAAAAAATATACTATAAGCTTTAATTGTTAGGGCCACTATGCGCTGCTTTATGCTTTATACTCTATTATATATGCCAATCACGCTCAATGTTTGTGTTCTGTTCATTACGTGCTCGACGTCCTAAGTCGATGTTGATGCTTCGTTCTATGTCGATGCTCCATTCTATATTTTATGCTCCATGCTCATGCTGGCTCGTATCAAGATGGATGAATTCGGTCATGCAGGTGCTCAACCTGCCATTGTTCGCACCAGTGCCCTGTGAAGTGGTGCATTCTGTTGCCATGACGAAACCAACTGCGCCATATCAGGCAAGGAATAGGCCGTTTCAAGTCTTTTCGTTTCAAGTCTTTTCTTCTTTTTTGTTCCTTTCGTTTCAAGTTTTCTCTCTTTTCTGTCTTTGCTGGGCGGCTAAATCTCTGACTTGCCGCCTACCGCCTCCACCGAGGCGCATAGTACACAGCAGCAATGCCCATAAAGCCAAACACCAACCCCACGAGTTTTTCCGCGAGCGAGTGGAAGTACATGTTGGTCACGAGCAACATAAACCACCAAAGTGCTATCAACCCCATGACAACCACACTGGGTGTTGCTCTGAGTGTCTGTGTCAACTTGCTGAATGGAGATAACGAAGGGTTTTGGAAAATGGACCGGATATTGTCACAGGTCACGGTCCAGCCCTCCCAGAAAGGCTTAATTTCATGGAACAAAAAAAGCGAAGAGTGAACTAGTAAAAACACATGACCCAGAGGATCGTGGCCGCCCTCCCATGAGCCCTTCAATTTGCGGCACTTATAAGAGGTTATAGATCTGGACTCGTAAAAGTCCTCGATACGCAGGAAAAGCAGGTGTGTTCCATGACGGTTGGTGACGAAAGCTGCCACACTTTGCTCCGGAATCAGAGCACATTTACCCCCTGTGTGCACGAATAACTTATCCATTATAGGAAGTCCAAAGCACCACTGGGTAAAAAAGAGCCACCAAAGCGTAGCCAAGCCCCACCTCAAAATAATCGCCACTACCCTGGACCCCGTCAACTTTGTAGTTGCCCCCGGCCTCAGTTGCAAGTCTTTCCAAAACTGCAAGGCCAAAAAAGCCAAAAGGACCACCGTGGACCAACCCCAGCCCCGCTTAACGAAGATCTGGTTGAAAAAATTACCCTTATCATTGTAGTAGTTGTATACTTCATCGGATTCCGAGAACACGTGTAGGAGTTTGCCAAAGACGAAATTAACGATAAACGACAGAGCAAATAAGAGCTCGGCTGCACTGATCTGGTATGCAGTGCATATTTTATGGAGCCCCTCCACCATCTTCAGGTAATGTCTGTCATAGACAGTTTTGGACTCTGGCATGTAGTATAAGGTAGAAAGTGTGGAAGTTCGCACAGCAAGTGTTGGGTAGGAGTGCGCTTTAATGTGGCCCCAAATCTGGGGAACCATCGCAGGCAAAGTGTCCCAGCCAAAAAAAATGTAAACACAGTCTTGGAGCATTAACATTTTTTTGACCGATCAAGTTTTTTCTAGTCTTTCTTATGTAGTTGTCTAACTGTTTTATTATTCTCGTCCAATTCTTGTCTAATACTTGTCTAATTCTTGTTCAAATCTATAGATGTATAGGTGTTTAGCCTAAGCCCAAGCCTATCAGGGTCTACAATCCTATGATGGTCTGCTTTATTCTTGTCTTGTACTATTCGAGGATATGTATACAATTCAGATCTGAAACAACACTATCAATTTTCTTTTTTAAAAAAAAAACCTGGGATCTTCTGCTGGTGGGTAATCTGAAATATGGGTGGTTTGGCTGGTTATAGCTCTTTACAGTATACACATTAAGGTATTCTGAGAAGCCAGGCCACGTAGTGTAATTCTGTGTCTAATATAAGAAAATGAGATTTATTTTATCAACAACGAATAAATTATAGATTATGAAATATTGGCTTTATATATTGATATGTCACATAGTTAACTGTGAAGCTACCGTCAGTACTGAAGCGCACTCCATCTTTCGCAGTCTTCACAGTATACATGGTAGTCCCACCAGACGATTACCACCAGACGAGTCCAGAAAATCTATAAGCCCATAATCCAGATCCAAGCATATAATCTATACAGTACTTTAAAGTTCAGATCCATAATCCATGGTCCATAAATTTTGGTATAGTGTTTGGTGGTATGGACTGGCCAATGTCACTCTCATCAAGTACTAGCACCCATACTAGCTTCCATACTAACACTAAGTGTACCCAAGTGCTACCCAAAACATAGCTATCGCCCAAACTTTAAAATCCTACCTCTCTCTAACTATTGGTCATCTTCACATCAGTGGCCTCAGGCTCCGTCTTCTCGCCATTGTCAGAACTGCGGTCCTCAGATTCATCCAGGTTCTGCCACTTCTTCACCATATCATTCATCAACGTATTCATAAAGTCCGGATTGACGATGTTCCGGCGAAATTCCTCCTTCTGGAGCAACGTCAATATATGTAGGCAGTTCGGGTATACCAAATACTTGGCATATTCGCTGCGCTTCCAGTAGTTCAAGTAGTCGAGGTACGCTAGAAATGCTGGGTCCTTGAAGTAGTCGTTCTGCGCCAAGAAGTTGACGTACTGGATATTGGCTAGCGACTGTACGAACTCGAGCTCCACTTCCCATCGCGTGGGTAGTTCGTCCATTGTATGTGTGTGTATATTTTGGTGCGTTAGTTCGAGTGGTGCCTATGGACTAGTAGCTTAGTCTCAATCAAGCACCGCGGCCCTACAAAACCATAACATCCGCGAATCACTCTCAGTCACTCTCACTCCAAAACTCACTCCAAGACTCAGCTACTCAACCAGGACTACTCTGCTATAAACTGTACCATAGGTCCTAAATATACTCAACTAAGGCCCAATCTATAAGTGATACTCAAGGTCCTTCACTATCTTCATAAAGGTCATTACTATTGTCACTCACTTAGTATAGACTAGACACTAGACTAGACATTACAGACTAAATACTAGACTAGCACCTGATAACCGTTCATGTCTCGACAGCTAGCGTTGGAAAACGAGTTGGAGCAGCTCACATCACTCAATGCTACGGCGGATATTCTAATAGACACCATCCAAAAGGCTCTGAAGGATATTGCCAAGTCCAAGTCGGCGTCTGATAATACATCTGCACTTTTGGGCGACTGGATCAAGATCTTGAACCAGACCCGTTTCACCGAGGCTGCTTTAAGAGATCCCCTCTGGGAGGGGCCTCAGGATAATAGCCAGCAAGTGGAACACTTTTTGAGCCAGGAACAGAAATTGGAGCAGGAGCTCCAGGCTCTCGAGGCCGAGAACAAGGCCCTTGCAGACTCACTACTGGCTCTGCCCAGGCCTGACTCCAAACGTCCTCGCAAACAATAAACAATAATGAATGTATAATAATGTATAATGAAATATAGTATATGAATGTGTAATAATGTATAATGTAATCTAAAATAATCTGACATCTATTGTTAAAACCTGTATATTCTTTACCTATCTATAATGTATTCTACAATGGATTTCTAATCTTTACTTTCTGTCTAGTTACTTTTGTCAAATATACATTATCTATCAAAGATTGCTTACTTCAAAATACTGGTGATCAAGTCGCCCGAGTCCACCGAGTCTCCCTGCTTGATGTGGAAATCTCCAACCTTTCCACTGACCGGCGAACTGATGATCATTTCCATCTTCATGGCACTCAACACTGCAACTGGGTCTCCCTTCTTGACCTCCTGGTCTTTCTTAACCCTCGTCTCTATGATGACTCCGGCCATTGGTGCTCCCACGTCGTTTGGCTCCTTGGCTTTTGGTCTCGACACGTTCTCCACCGACACCTTCTTGTCCTCAACAGTGACGGATCTCATCTCACCGTTCAACTCAAAGAACACTTCACGTGTACCCTTGCTCTTGGAGATTTCTCCCACAGCCAACAACTTGATGATCAACGTCTTACCTTGCTCGATGTCAACCACAATCTCCTCGCTGATGTTCAATGGCTTCAAGAAGTACCGCGTTGGCAAAACAGACAAGTCTCCGTACTTCTCAACCATGGCACGGTAGCCCTCGTACACCTTGGGGTACATGACATACGAAGCAATGTCGCAGCCATTGATATTATCTCCGTAACGAGAGGTCAATTCCTCCTCGACCTTGGCAAAGTCCACTGGAGGCAACGTCAAGCCTGGTCTTTTGTCGAGCTTAACTCTCTTGTTGCTCAACATGTTGGTTCTCAAAGGCTCGGGGAAGCCTCCGTATGGTGTACCCATCAAACCCTCCATGAAATCCAACACAGAGTCGGGGAAGTCCAACTCGGAGGCCAACTTGTTGACGTCTTGCTCCGTGAGGTTGTTGGAAACCATGAACTGAGCCAAGTCTCCAACCACCTTGGAGGTGGGAGTAACCTTGACCACATCGCCCAAAAGACGGTTGGCGATCTTGTAGTTCTCCTTGGTTAAGAGCCACTTCTCTCCCAATCCTAATTGCTGGGCCTGGAAAATCAAGTTGGTCAACTGTCCTCCTGGAATCTCGTGCTGGTAAACCTCGGGGTCTGGTCCCTTCAAGTCAGCCTCGAAACACGAGTACAACAATCTCATTTGAGCCCAGTAGTTGTCCAACTCTCTAACTAACGTCTCGTCCAAGTTGTGGTTGATGTCTGCATCGAAGGAAGCAATCAATGCACTGATCGATGGCTGAGATGTCATTCCAGACATGGCGTTGGATGCTGCATCCACCACATCGGCACCAGCCTTGGCTGCCGCATCCATACTGGCCACACCAGTACCTGCAGAGTCGTGGGTGTGCACGTGGATAGGCAAGTCAGGGTATTTGGCTCTGATCTTACCAACCAAGAGCGAGGCGGCCTTTGGCTTTAAGGTTCCAGCCATATCCTTAATACCCAAGAAGTGAGTACCCATCTCCACGATCTTGTCAACGACATCCAAGTAGTATTCCAAGTTGTACTTCTTGCCTTCCTTCAACATGTCACCAGAGTAACACACCGTGGCCTCAATGACACCACCGGCCTTTCTGACTGCATCAACACCAACCTTCAACTGCTCCAAGTCGTTAAGAGCGTCGAAGACTCTGAAAATATCAACTCCGTTTTCCTTTGCCTCCTTCACAAATTGGTCAATTGCGTTATCTGGCAAAGAGGAGTAGGCAACACCATTGGCACCTCTCAACAACATTTGAAAGGGGATGTTTGGCACAGCAGCTCTCAAGCTCCTCAAACGAGCCCATGGGTCTTCGTGAAGGAATCTCATGCTGACATCGAAAGTAGCACCTCCCCAACATTCCAAGGAGAAAGCACCAGCCAAGGCATGCGCAGTGGTAGGAGCAATGTTCAACAAGTCAACAGTTCTAACACGAGTTGCCAACAAAGACTGGTGAGCATCTCTCCAGGTGGTGTCGGTGATCAAGGTACCATCGAATTTTCTGACCTTTTTGGCGAATTCATCGGGACCAGACTCAAGAAGAACTTGTCTCCAGCCACTTGGAGGAGGCGATTCCACGTCAATGACATTGCCTGTCGTAGTATCATGCAAGTCAGGAATCAAAGCTTCAGAAGTGAGTTTTGGAAGTCCGGATTGGCCTGCAATAGACGAACCATTGACTGCCATGTCACCGAGGTAACTCAACAACTTGGTTGCTCTGTTTTGAGAGCTCATCATCTGGAACAACGAAGGAGTATCGTCAATGAAGGTGGTCCAACATTCTCCAGCAATGAAAGTCTCGTTGGTAAGCAAGGCCAACAAGAAGGGGATGTTGGTCTTGACACCTCTGATTCTGAACTCAATCAAAGATCTCAACATCTTTCTTCTGGCGATTTCATAGGTAGATCCAGAACAGGAACACTTCACCAACATGGAGTCATAGTGGGGAGAAATGACCGAGCCGGCGAATCCATTACCACCATCCAATCTGACACCATTACCACCGGCAGAACGGTAGACCTCGATCTTACCAGTGTCTGGGGCGAAGTTCTTGGCAGGGTCTTCGGTGGTGATTCTGCACTGGATAGCAAACCCACGTGTAGTGATCTTGTCTTGAAGCAAGCCCAATTGTTGCAAAGAAGCACCAGCAGCGATTTGGATTTGAGCTGCAACAATGTCCACCCCCGTGATTTCTTCAGTGATGGTGTGCTCGACCTGGATTCTTGGGTTAATTTCAATGAAATAGTGTCTGTTTTGCTCGTCCACAAGAAACTCGGCCGTACCTGCGTTTCTGTAGTTAGCAGACAGGGCCAACTTCACGGCGTCGGTCAAAATGGCATCACGAACGCTCTTAGGTAAGCTCTTGGCAGGAGCAATTTCCACCACCTTTTGGTGTCTTCTCTGCACGGAACAGTCTCTTTCGAACAAGTGGATGACATTTCCGTAACCATCAGCAAGCAATTGCACTTCGATGTGCTTGGGTTTGTCTAAGAATCTTTCGATGAAACAGGTTCCGTTTCCGAAAGCAGTCAAGGCCTCTGATTTGGCTCTGTTGAAGGCATCCTCGATGGAATCGCCTTCTCTGACGACTCTCATACCACGACCACCTCCACCAAAAGCAGCTTTAATGATAACAGGAAAGCCGTATTTCTTGACGAAATCAGCAGCCTCCTCGGCAGAGTCGATGGGGCCAGGAGTACCAGGAACAACCGGCACGTCGCACTTGAGGGCCAAGTTTCTGGCAGAAACCTTGTCACCAACAGCATCAATAGTCTGGTAAGAAGGACCAATCCAGGCAATGCCGGCCTCCTCGACTTTTCTGGCGAAAGTGGAGTTCTCAGAAAGAAAACCGTAGCCCGGGTGGATCATATTGACTCCGTGTTTCTTGGCAATAGCAATGATCTCGTCGATCTGCAAGTATGCTTGCACGGGCGAGTACTGGCCCTTTTTGCCGATAACATAAGATTCGTCTGCCTTCAATCTGTGCATGGACAATCTATCCTCGTGGGCGTAAATGGCCACGGTTTGCATTGACAACTCATGGGCCGTTCTAAAGATTCGGATGGGGATCTCACCTCTGTTGGCCACAAGAATCTTGTTCATGGGGCCTAGCACCGTGGATTCCCGTCTCATCTGGTTGAGCTTGCCCTTGGGCGTAGCAGAGGATTGGGCGGCAGACATGGCGAAATGTGGGAAGTAATTAGAGAGTAGCGGGCACACGCAATTTATAGGCGGTCAGCTGAGAGATAAGAGGTGGAACGAGCCTGCAGATGTGCGCACGTTCTTTCGCCCAGGCCTGTACGATGGGTTAGAGTAGTCCGGCAGATGGGGTGGGGCCGAAACGGGGAAGGGAAGAATAAAGATTGGCGGGGAGGAGGCAAGGAGGACGAAGTCCGAGATGAAGAGAAAAAAAATAGGAAAAGGAAAAAACGGGTCGTGGGGATTCGCTCAGCTTTATAGATTTTTCGTTGACTCACCGGCACTGGGCCCGAGTGCATTCCGTCCTGCACTTCGGCGAGGACTTGGAACTCCGACGCTGGGGGTATTTCTCCGAGCAAGAAAAATACCTTCACATGCGGAACCATTGACGTAGTCACCAGTAATGCAGACACCAAGAATAGTAATTACCAGACTGTAAACATGAAACAGAAACAGAACAGAAACGGAACAGAAACGGAAAGCCAAAGGGAAACAGAAACAGAAGCAGAGACAGAGACATGAAGTATGAAGCATATGAAACACGTTAAAAAACCTTTTTAGTATTATCATTGTTTAGGTAGAGGTGTGATCTACGCAGACAATAGGAATAAGGTACAATACTATATCAACAGGGGAACGGAGAACAGAAAAAAAAACAGTATGAAACAGAGAACAGAGAATATTGTAACAGAAATGTAGCATATAAGGACATAAGTATATCATAAAAGAGAAGTATATTTGAAAGGAGAAGTATACCATAAAGGACATAAGTATATAAGTAGAGAGGCATAGAGAGGATTACCATAATTAACGATTAGGTATACCAAATACGGATACATCGAGAAAATACGGTATGAGAAGATCTTGCCGGAGTATGAGTGGTGGAGGTGCATCGGGGCTGGGCATTTGAGTCATGAAAGTCCGAGGAACGTTGCAGGTTCCGCGAAGGTGTGATCCAGGACATTATCTCATTGGACGCAGATTAGTGGCCTCAGGGCCGCGGACGCATTTTCGGGTCTCGTGCATTGTTTAGATTAGCTGGGGCTATATTTTAGACCACCTCATTCAGTCAGTGAAGGCCATACCAGGGCAAATGCCGTAATGACGTGATAGGATAATAAGAAAATTAGGGAATTAGGGAATTAGAGAATTAGAGAATTAGAGAATTAGAGAATTAGAGAATCAGGGAATCAGGTAATTAAAAATTAGGATACTTTGAGAATCAGATAATAAGATAATTCAATAGACTGTGTTATGACATTAAGTAGAGTAAGGTAGTATTATAATAGAGTATAGGAGTGGAGTATAAAGTAGACAGTGAGTGACTTACGAGATAAAGATTAATAAGAGAGTGTTTGATGAGTGTCAGAAGTGTTTCACGAGTGTTTCAGAATTTTTTTATAGTGTTTCATGTTTCAGAATCTTATAGTGTTTCGTGTTTCAGAAATATTCAGAATGTTTGATATATTGGTTGACTGGGTACGTCTTCTGAGACCACGGTGCGAGCGGAACAATTTTCGCAAGACTTCTGGCGGTGTGGGCTGTTTTATAAGCACGCTCGCATATTCACCCTCACCCGACCAACATTTTCCTGCGCTCTTCACCTACCAGGGTAGTATCAAAGTAATACAGACCAATGATTAACCCGGACTAATACAGACTACACTCAAATACAGACTACGGACTCATGGTACTTTTATCCAGGCACTTGATACTGCTAAAAGCAGACAAGCACTCAATGTACTGATCACCCACCACATCATTTGCATCCTCTTATTTATTAATATTACCGATAACCATTGATGATAGTTAGTCACTTCAATTGTTCATTGGTAACTGCATCGTTAACTAGTCACTCTTCTGTACTCACACCATTGTCTCTTAACTCCTAGTCCACAATGGTTAATAGTCGCGTACTACACTAGTACTACTACACTAATACTACTACACTAATACTACTACACTAATACTACTACACTAATACTACTACACTAATACTACTACACTAGTACTACTACACTAGTCTATACTAGTCTACACTATACAACAAGGTCTTCATATGTCAAATATCAAAAACTTTTCTTTGTCTATTGACTGAGTGTCTTATTGGATGTGAGCAAGTATGGCGCATTGGGCCGGGGATGGAAGACCGAAATCGCAAATTTTGCAGTCGCAGCCGCAAGTGTGGTTGGCTTTTCATTGGCCGGATTAGCGCATGGCCTTCGCAATTTGTAAGCGTGAGGGGTCAAAGTATGGCTTGATTTTTGCATCTGGTGCGCACCTTTTATAAAGCCGGCCCCATCACCCAGTTTTTCACTTGCTCGTTTATTAGTACCTTCATATTTTTATACCCAATGATCAGAAACTTTTCCACCACGGTTATTAGAGCTTTCCAAAAGGAGGGCGTGGCTCAATTCAGCTCCTTGGTCAAGCCTACTCCTGCAACTAAAAAGTGGCAGCCTTCTGCTGGTAACTCCTTCAGAACCTTTGCTGAGTACAGATTGAGGGCCGTCAACCAGTCTCCTTTGAAGTTGAGGGCTCAGAACAAGGGCAAGTGATCTGCTAGTAGATCTTGAGAGGCTAGTCTAGGATTATTTCACTAGTACAGGGATAAATACTGGTTGGCTAGTAAATGATTAGTAATGGTCCATTCTATGACTGACTAGCACTATGACTAGTAACAGTGGTTCGCCGAATTGCTACAGATTACGCTTACAAATATGGGTTCTTTAATTCTTCCAATTGAGCAATTGCTAAGTTTTGCTCTTTTCCAATTTGCCAAAATAATTGCTAAGATATTTGGCTAATTTGGTTCCTTTGCTACAATTGTTTTCACTTCTTCAGGTAGCGCATTGCGTTAGGCCATTTCAATATACATTTTCATTCACCACATAGTCGCACTTACCATTGTAGAGACAGACATCAAATGAGCACTTATTGTTAGCATGAGCATGATAATCATAAGCATGATAAGCTCTGGGAAACAAAGACAGAAAGTAGACAACAAAAGTCAAGACAAAACCAACCTCACCCGTACATCTCAATCTGACAAATACTTTATTTCTTTTTACCCCTTGCACTTGACATATCGTTATCAGTTGGCCAACAATGCTGCTACCCCGCCACGTGACATTGCGATCGTCCCTGGCCCTTCTCCGCGCACGTGAGATAGCACCATCGTACCCTTCCTAGCCCGTTTAACTGCACCCCAGTGCTCGCTAGGTATGAAGCAAAAGAATCCACAGTCTGAGTTGGGCATGTCACACAAATTGCTCGCCTTATGTTTAAATATTACCTGCCGGTTGCACTAGTATCTTGTAAATTTTCTTAGTCAATCTGCACCTTCCATTCCGTTCTTGTTGCTTTCAGCACTGCCCCTTTGGTCTCCAGGCCTCATTTCAAGCCTCACTTCAATTCTAACAAATCCATAGGATCTTGACAAATATAACGTTTTTGACAAACACAACGTTTTCGAAGAACACAACATTTTCACAAATATAACTTCTTCCACAAATCTAGTCAAACTTCACGACAAAACCACCATGCAAGAAACTTCGGCTGCTCTAATTGACCAGTTAGTCTACATTGATAACTTCACCATGAACCAAGATACGCCCAACTTGGACGTCGATGGCCAGCTCTCGCTTGACTTGGCGGCGTTTGCTGATGACTCGTTCATCTTTGCTGACGAGGAGAAACCTGACCCGCCCAATGATGATGACAACAACGACGACTTCCAGAATGCTGATCACGATAAACCTGACCCACTTCCTGTATCGTTTCGGGATCTTCCTTCGGCCAATAATCCGCTTGAAGATAGCTGGTTTCACCACGAAGATATGATAAACATGCCTCAGGAAGACGCAAACGGCCACGACCTCTTGATGGCTGTGGCTGATGGTGATACCCATGGGCACCAGTTGACGTCCACGTTGAACGACAAAATCCAGTCGATGAAACGCAGCAAAATCCAGAGTCATAATGTGCATGACCACAACGACATCAACCAGTTTCTGCATCGGGACTCTGCTGCTGGCCATGACCAGAATAATGTGTTTGGCCGCAACCCGCACTTGGGCAGCCTAGATCCAGACCATGACCCAGACCATGGCCATACTCATGGTAATGGTAATGGCCAAGACCTGCACACATCTCTTCAGGCCTTGAACAGGGCTTCCGTTAGTGTTCCAAATTTGCTGGGGCTGCAAATGCATAACCCAAGAGCAAATTCCACTTCGGATGGTATACCCGACCTCTCGGGTCTACCGAAGTTCCCTGTGCCTCCCGGGGCCGAGTCGTCGTTGAAGCGGGCAGGACTCTCACAAAACCAAATCGACTTGCTCTCGGCTCTCATTGCACAGCATCAGACGACGCTAGCTGCAGCTCCCGGTACTTCGGCTAAAGGTGGACATCCTCAGGTGCCGGCGCTACACCGGACTGGCTCGGGTCTACCGATCAATACCAACCCTAGACAGGTGACCGAGGTCACTGTCAAAAGCGAGCCCAAGGATGTATCATCTTTCCGCTCCAACATAAACAGTCCTGCTTCCAACTACAGCTCGGAGAACAGCAGCGTCAGCTCTAGTGTGATGGGAAGCCAGTCGCACGCCAGTGATAATTACTCCAACATGGACTTGTCCACGCCCAATGTGGACCTGGAAAAAAGGCGCCGCAACACCGCAGCCAGTGCCCGGTTCCGGGTCAAGAAAAAAATGAAGGAGAAGGACATGGAGGAGAAGATCAAGCAGCTCACCAAGGCCGTCAAGAGCTTTGAGATGAAGATCGACGACCTCGAGATGGAAAACCGTCTTTTGAAGGGCCTTATCATAGAAAAGGGCAACCGCGACTCCGATGAAGAGTTGAAAAAGCTCAAAGACAGAGCCAAATTTATAAATGATTAGGCAAACTCAAAAAAATATTGCGCATTGCTAAGCTACAATATTACAAGCTACAATACTACAAGCTACAATACTACAAATATCTATGAATTACCCAACAAATACACAACTTCAAAGTATATATCACTACAAAGTATACATTACTACAAACATGTATAAATAACCAAACCAGATATACGTTGCTACTAAGTGCACATCCACTAAGTGCAGAGACAAACTAAGGGTATACAGTACTCAGATCAGGTATAATACAAATTGTACATTACTACTAGTGTACATTACTACTATGTGTAAATTACTAGAAGTGTATACACTACTATTAAGTGAACCTTATTAAAACAAGTATACATTACTACCAAGTAAACTCTATGTTCTATACTCTTCGATTTTTATACTACTTCCCACAAATTACTGTACCATTCTGTGCAGTCTATAGTACTCTGTAGTATTCGTAATACTGTATAGTCCAGTAGCATTACCGTGTTTGTAATGTAAAAGTGATTCAAAGGTATAAGTAATGTATGAGTAACGCATGGTATCTATGAGTATCAGTGATGTGTAAGAATGTATAACAAGTATAACGAATATTAGTAGGTATACGTAATGTATAAGTAGCCAATACGTAAGATATAGCAAGTACAAGTAATGTATAAGGTATAATTAACCTATAACTAAGGTATAAGAAATGAGTGGTATATCAGTTACCTATCAGTAGTGTTAGATTCTTGTTGTTACGTCAGGTACTCTGTTTAGTATGTTCATTCGCCGATGATTCCTCAGAAAGAGGAGTCAGAGCTATTTAAGTATTTGACAATGGCGTCGCCTAGTCAGCTGGTTATTGCTAGGTGCAAAGGGGGAAAACTCTTCACTTTCCTTCTGGATCACCGGGTTTATCACATTCATACTGGGTCATCGGGTTTATCACAGTCATCCTGGTACGTCGGGTTTATTGCATTACATCCTAGTATCTCGTACAATGATGGTAGAGGAGTGGCACAATAGAATGGCCATTTTTAGGATTAGACAGCGTAGGCTAAAAACATCTCAATAAGTAGAGCACTACCTATGGTGGATCTAACAAGTAGGGTTAGACAAGTATACGGAAATGTCAAGATGGAAAAATGTTAGAGCTAATATGCAACCTGGGGCTTAAGCCTGTGTCGCACAAGGTCTAAGCTTCTAACTGTTTTTTTGATTGAATAGAGTTTGTCCACGAACGATTACCTAACTGTATTCTGAAATAATCTGACGGCTAATCCTAGTAGGAACTCTCCCGGTCAATATTATGGAAATCTGGAGATGATTATCTGTAATGCCTTTGTTGGTCTATAAGTATCTAAGCTTAATCAGAATATCTAAGCTTACGCAGAATATCCCGAGATCAAGGACTCCGGGGCTTTTGACCTCACAGCACTTCCCCACCCTCCTAGATATACACTTAGTATCGTTACTCATTTCCAGTAAACTACTGTTTTTTTTTTTTAAAAAAACACACCATGGGCACTATATACCTATGTTAAATTCAATAATATAGTCTCATGAAACTGTCCCGGAGTATTATTACAATTACCACTACTTACTATTACTCGCATAATTATCAGCACTTGACTTCCTCTATTAGGATTCCTAGCAAGGTATACTTATACTCTTTCCAGTACTCACAGTTACTAGTGCCCCTCTTTTGTAGGCTGTGTCTATACTCTATACTACTCTGTATGGTATATGCTACTCAACCTTTATACTCTACAGTCCATACTACAATACATATATAGTATATAGTATATATTCCATACTACTACTCTGTCTAGTAACTACTGTGAGTCTATACTACTTTATACCCATCACAAGTATGCACTACTGCAGTGTATATCATTGAAACAAGTACCACAGTGTACAGAAGGGTATTAATAAGCGGACATTACTACAACAGTTTTTGATGCCTATCATTCTGCGTTCTATTAACCTCGTGAGAAGTGAGCAGTATGATTTGTATAGCTGAGACTAGCCAGAGACTCACCAGGAATAAACAAGAAATGAAAACTAAAGACTTCAAAGCGACTCAATGTATAAAGTGTTCGTGTCTCTCCAGAGAAGCTCGCCTGGTGCGCAAGATCTGCATGGTCTTGTTGAAGCCACTATGTTCTTTGATACTATCGAAAATCGACCCCATGGACGACCCACGGGACGATGTCCGTGTAGATATGGTTCCTGCAGAGCCACTTCTGCTTCCGTTTTGCCTATTGGCATCGTCATCGGAAGTCCTGGAAGTCAATTCCGGGCTGGCCGGCCATATAAACCCCACATTCTCATTAGACGCGGCCGAGTACTGTGGAGAGCATACGGTTTCTGGGGCCACCATCACCAGCTTGCGGCGCTTCACCGGCGCTTCGCCCTCGTATTCCCGGATATAGGTCAAAAAATCCTTGAAGTTGACCATGAGTAGCTCGTAGGTCATGTTGCGGATCTCGTTCAAGTCCTGCGAGTCGGGCAAGATATCGGGCAGGAATTTGACCACCACCCTCTTGGGCACGTTGATCTCCTTGGCGCCATCTGAATGCAAGTACAAATAGTAGATGGAGGCCCATTTGGCGGCAAGCCTCAGGTGGTAAGCGATTTGCGTGTCATCTAGCAAGGTCTCCAGGTCGAGTTTGTGGAGGTGCGAGATGAAGGTATCGATTTCCGTGACAAACTCAAAGTTCTCTATGCAATGGGACGAGTTCAAGAAGTGGATGAACGAGTCTCGGTCGTAGGGGCCTCGCGGCGGGTTGTGGGTGTCGGGGTATAGCACCTCATCTAGCGAGGGCGGACTGCGGTTCTGGTAGAACTGGAACGTGGTCATGAAATGAGAAGTGGAAACAATCAGAGTTAATCAAAGTCAAGTCAAATCAAGTCAAGTTAAGTCAAGTCAAGTCAAATCAAGTCAAATCAAATCAAATCAAATCAAATCAAGTGAAGGTAAGAAAATATTTCCAAGCAATGGGGTGAAGAAATTTGGGTAGTGAAGGAGGGCCTGTGAAGTTGAAGGGGTGGGTGTGGAGAGTCTCTTGGCTGTGTCGTTTGATCAATTGTATCAATCTCTCGTGTCTTAACGTGAATGATGTGTGGAGAGACAGGGCCCGCAACGCAGTGCAGAGGAATGTGCAGAGGAATGTGGAGACGAAGACGGGACAGCAGCAAAGGCGACTTTAAGCAACACACGCGGCCAAGAACAGGTGTCCTGATAAAAGGAGTAGGTAGAGAGAAAGTGTGAGAGGGAGAGTGTGAGAAGATTATGATCTCCACACTTGGAAGCGACAGTTAAAAAGAAATGCCCCGGCGAGGCCCACGTCTCGCGGGCTGTCACCATGACGCACATTCTTGTATAATAGCCGCATCGTGGCTAAAGCTGCCCAAAGATACACACCGCATTCGGTTAATTTGCGGGCCATGGTGCGCGAGAGATAACCTGACCTACTAGATGCACACCCGCATCTAGGAGAAATTTCTTGTCACGATAGATTAGAGATACTGAGAGCCAAGTGATGGGTTAGGTGCCCTGCGAGAAAACGTTGGAGTCCAGTTGGTTTTGTGGAAGAGTTAAGAGGGATAAAGTTGGGGATTATTTTGAGGACGGGGGAGGGATGAGGACAAAGGGTCCTTCACGTGACCAGCTCTCTTTGCAGAAACAATAGCACTCCCTAATAACCACCCCCTACAGGCCATAGGTGCACTTATTAGACCCTGGTTACGGAGTCTTGGGCCAAGGGTTATGAGACCCCCATACTTGCGCAGGATCGTCCGATCATCTGCATGCCTTGAGCTTTTCTGCTGCGGGGCTGCGGGCAACTTAAGCTTCGAGTCCTGGTTCGCTTAGGCCTAGTTGTGGCGGTCACGCCTTTTAAGAATTTTTGCGGCCCTCTCTCTAGTCAAATGCTCCTGCAGTGCAAGATGCTTTTCCGAGCTCGCACCGCACAATGTCTAGACTGTGGGAATTACTATGGGTCTGGACAATGCAAAGCGTGCCCCACATGATTGTGTCTGGTGTACCAACTGCTATGGCGTTATTTTGGGTGGAAGTGTGCCGTTGTTTGAGCCGGGGCTTTATGATTTTACTGGTCAAACACTTTCAAAAGTTTTGACTACGTCCAGCCCGAAACTTTCGGCAACTATTGCCGAGACCCGCCTCGTAAAACAAACAATCATACGTCCGAGTACTTGGCCGAGGCAGGGCTCCTAATCTTACATCTCGCCCACGCCCGTCGACTCCATTGGCCCTATTGGTCCGCACACCTTCTTTGGGCCGCACACCTTCTTTTCAAGTACGGCCGCCTAAATCTCATGTACTCTTGGTAGCTGAGATGCTGGGTTTAGACGTACGTTTTTCTTGGGTCAACACGCCCCTGATTTCTTATGGTCTGATGTTTCAGATATTTTTGTTCTGGATTTTTCCATCGAAATTCCACCCTCCAGACTACACTTATACTAACATACACTATACTAACGTACCACATCACACTACACTACACTACACTACACTAAACTAAACTAAACTACATTGAGAATCACTCAATTATATGACTACACTATATATTTGACCATGTCTTATATACACTCGATAGTCAATAGTTTCGTAGAGTGTAGTAGTATCGAGTATTAAAGTCTAGTCTTTTGGTATGTAGGCACTGCTATAGATTGTATAGGATATAGAGTAGAGGGTTTGTAGAGGCAGTGTTAGAGTGTAGAGTATACTTGTATAAGAGAGATCGGACTAGTGTAATAGCAGTCAGTGATAAGACAGTATACAATGGAGTTCCAATGACCACGGAGAGTACTAGAGTATAGTCAGTGTATTATAGAGTGGTTTCTGGGTTTCTGGTATATCAGTGATTCATTCCCGAATATACAATCCTATGTATATTGTTATGTTCTTTATAACGTGTCTTAACCTAATCTTGCACTCGTTGATGGTTCCTCAAGGAGAGGAACAGGAGTGGCTTATATACTTTGAGAGAAACGTGGCATCGAAAAACTCTCCACCAAAACAATAGTAAGGAATTTTCTAGAATAGCCGAAAGGACCATCATAGTACTTCATACAACGATGGTCGTGACATGGCGTTTGCAATGGCCATTGCAACAATCGGACTGAGAGGCTTCATAACACCTTCATAGGCAGGGCCCTGTCTATGGCCTATGTCGGATCTAACATATATACCTTAAAATACTTCAGATCTGATTATTCCATGTAAGAATCTGAGTACTATAGAGTTGACAGAGTATTATGGAGTTTATAGATTACTATGGAGTTTATAGAGTACAGTGTTTTTCATTACATTCAAACCACACTAGCAAAATTAATCAAACCAATAATTCAAAAAGTTTCGTACCCCTTCGCAGTCTTTCAAACCAAATGGCATAATGTTTCACACCAACTTTCATTAAAATTTAATATTCTGAAATCTTAAATCTGGACGATTGCCTTATATGGTACTACATTTGGGACAGAAGTCTTGCAGTATTAATCAAGGGTGAAAAACGGATGGAACTGAACTGGTTTNAGTCTTGCAGTATTAATCAAGGGTGAAAAACGGATGGAACTGAACTGGTTTCCTTGTTATCCTGTATACAACAACTTGTTAGTAGGGGTTATGTGTTGTATTGGTTTGTTTAATTTTGCTAGTGTGGTTTGAATCGTTTTGCCGCGCTGGTTTGAACCATTCTGTCTTCTTGGTTCGAAACATTTTGGTGCGCTGGCTTGAATAGTTTTGAAAAACACTGTACTATAGGGTACTATGATTATGCACTACACTATACTGTACTATACTGTACTACACTATACTACACTATACTATACTACACTATACTATACTACACTATACTATACTACACTATACTATACTACACTATACTATACTACACTATACTATACTACACTATACTATAATATACTACTCTATGTTGAGTGTTGAAAATCTGCACTGGTCGATCAGATATTGAGCGGCCCTTGGTCCTCAATACGACTCACTCCTCTCTACTGGACCAGTATATATTAGGTGAGATGGTTTCTCGCTGAGAAATCGGCGAAAAGACATACTAAACAGAGTACTGGACGCAACCAGATTATAACAGAGTGTATAAGTTTTAGTAGCATGATTCCACTAACCATACTGTTCCCAATCAGACTGTTCCCAATCAGACTAATCATCGGTACTACCTCTACTACTATGCCTATTGTGCTAATATTTAATAAATATTTCTTAGTCGTTAGTACGTTTGAGTCAAGGTCGATTTTTGGGTTGAGATTTCGGATTATGAGCCCTGATCAATTTTTTCGTGGTTATGAGCCTGGTCTATAATTGAGCCCAGTCTATGGTTTCCCAATCAACTTCAGAAACAAGAATTAAGACTTTATATAAGTAACAATATATCTATAGATGTCATTAAGTGAGGGTAATAGGTAAGATTTACCTGTATGAGCTGCCACTAATCACCTAATAAACTGTCTCCTGTCACTATAATCACCACAGCCACTACCATATTCTAGTACTATATTCTAGTACTATATTCTAGTACTATATTCTAGTACTAAATTCTAGTACTATATTTTAGTACTATATTCTAGTGCTATATATCTAGTGCTATATATCTAGTGCTATATTTCTAGTACTCCATTGTTCAGTATATATAGAGTGTATTACATTCTGTCAATTTTAGGACGTATGTAACACCCCAGTTGGAATGATAAAGTACACCTTGCTACACTAATCCACTATGCCTCTCTATGCACTGGACTTATTACAGATTCATATGACTACAAGATAATAACCACATACTACATGCATGATCACCTATGATGATATACAATAATACTAACATCTTCCGTCTTACCACGTGAGCTTTCTAGCCATACAAACCACTGAACCCATTACACATCCACTTAAAACATAATTCCACAGTAAAAACTGCTCTACAAAACTCTGTGCAGTCATATATTCAATATATACTAATTCCATGCAAACATTCATTGGCCCTCCACGTCACACTCTTCAGGCATATAACCACAGTCCATTTCTCCATCCAAGTCCATTTTCCAAGTATCCATGTATCCATGTATCCATGCATCCATGTGTAGTAAAAATTTTTCAATTCTTAGTACCCTTTTTCTGTGTGGATAAATGGATAAGGATTAGTGGATGTGGATTAGTGGGGGTGGTGATTTGGTGAGCCTGGTCATCTTGAGTCCTAGCTCTTTTGGGCGCCGGATTTGAAGTTCACGCAAATAGCTTGGTACACTAGAATCAAGGCTACAGACACGAAGCCAAAGGTCAACACTACCGTGTTCAATTCGTCATCGCTGATCATGTTGTTGGTTTGAATGGAGAATGGATGGCTCACTTGAGCACACGTACTCGTTGAGTGCGCGCCGTGCAGGACCGCACCACCTTCGCACCGCTTCTTGCTCACACACCTTCTCTCTTCCCTATACAATGAGACCGCCTTCGTTGGAAGAGCTTCTCTTTCAGAGGCTCATGTCATCGCACGTGTTCCACTCGTGGGTACGCCGTGTGCATGCCCGCATCAATAGGATTCCTCTTGAGGAACAGTCCCCGGAGAACGCTACCCATATCCGCTTGGACGACTACTCCCCCACAACCTGGCATCGAGTCAATGCTTTCCGCGTGCTTCTCTGGGATGAGCTCAAAAAGGCATTCACCTTCCGGACCTAGTCCGGTCAAAATAGATCCCCAATCGAAATAGAACTAGTCAGAGCCTATCCCCAGCCGAATACACCAATCCTACTTGAAATCGAACTATCCTAGCCGAGTTTGGCTTGCATTATTTATGACTTCTCTTGTCTTTGCTGGCTTCCTTTCTGGCTTCCTTTCTGTCCTTGACCTCTTCGAAGACCCTAAAAAATGCAACTTCAAACTGCCCAAGATTTTCTAGCGATGCAAAGTGAAGGAGGAGCGAGTAGTCGCTGGTCCCCTCGGAATCCTTCACACTGTATGTGAAAATAAAAGATAATGCGTCTTTTCTGAAGGCGGGGCTCATGGCCTTTGAAATGGGTACGGACACTGAACCTCTCGGGCTAAAGCTTGCCAACAAGTATTCCTTGGGGCCCCTCTTTATTATGCTGAATTCACTTTGGGGAACAAGAATGCAGAATTGGTCGGTGTAGCTATCGTACACACGCAACTCCGCTCCAAACGTGTATATACTCTTGCCAGTGTGAGGAATATTCGACTGCAAAATATGGTATGGTATGCTGGACGCATCTTTAAATGTGTCGACAGACGAGATGTCGGAGTGCGGTCGAGGGCTGCGGCGAGTTTCGTCCAAAACCACGTTTCGGAGGTTGAGGCTCAATGCATCGATGTTCTTTAGTAGAGACATTGGACCCGATACGGCCGGCTGGTCCCATTTGATGTTGATTGCAAATTCGTCTTTCAAGTCCTCCTCCTGCACTCCGGCAGATGTCTTGCCATACTTGTCCTCATATAGACATCTATAGAGAGTGAGCATGAACTTGGAGGCCTCGTTTGCGCGGACATCTTCGTCGACCACGAACTCGAGCCGTTCACCTTCGTCACCGTTGATATCCTTCCAAGAAATCACGCGTGTGCCGTCGTTCTTGGTATAGAGCATAGCATTTAGATCCTGGTTGATGAAAAAAAGCCTCTCATCATTGCTGCTGAAATCTTTCGAAGCAGACTGCTCGTCATCCTCTTCCTCCTCCTCATCCGTAGACTGAGAATTCGATTCTCCTTCTTGGTACGCCCGTGTCACCGATAACTGGTAGCAAAACGGCTTGGTAGTTTTCTTAATGGTAAGACTAGAGTCATTGAATAGACACTCGAGAGCTCCTTTGGGCGACAGAAAAGACCGCGTAAGGAAGAACTTGCCAAACGCAATGCTGGCCACCTCGTCGGTGGGAGAAGCCCTGATGAACTTCCGAAGAAAATTCATTGTGTGCGTTGTGGTGTATGGGTTCTGCGGGAAACAGAACGTACTTTTGGGGGTGCTGATTTGGAATTAGCTTAAAGTAGGTTATTCTTGTGGTATACAGGAGTGCAGCGATTCCATGGAGAAGCAGAGTGTCACGTTCACTGGCCTGAACCGTGCATAACAGAGGACCAGTATCCTCTTTTTTAGATAGCCTCGGCTGCCTGTGCAGGATTTGCAGGTGCGCTCCGCTATCTGGCGGAGCCTAGAAGTATCGGATCCTGAGTAGAAGGGAAGTTGAGTAGAAAATACCCCAATTGGTGAGAAGTAATCGGATTAAGCAATAATACGGCCGTAGTAAAGTGCTTGGACTGAATGGTGGATCGAATGGGTGTTGGTTGTGTGTGGGGGTATGGATGGATAAGTGAAATTGTGACACGTGCGCATTATCACGTGTTTTTGTTTCAGGTAAGTCTGTACTCACGTGGCCATTCACGTGCATGTCAGATGTATGTCAGCTGACTTTCCACGTGACCAGCACCATTTCAGACGCGATGCTTTACCTTATCCACCTCATGTGGCAGTACCTTCGCCAGTGCACCACCCGTCTCCGGCAAGCCAGGTGCTACGGTACCAAGCCACTGTCAGCCGAAGAAGCCTTCAAACGGCGAGTTCTACAGAAGGAAAAGGAAAAGGCCCAAAATGCCCCAGAGTGGGAGAAGAGAGAGCAAGCCCTCCGCAAACGGTATGGCCAGTGGAACCCCACGCATAAGCTCTCTCGGCAGCAGATGAACGATATCCGGGAACTCAAGCAGCAAGCGCCACAGATTAAAACCATCCAGATTGCAGATTTCTTCAATGTAAACCCTGAGAGTATACGCAGGATCTTGAAGTCCAAGTGGGTGCCCAAAGATGGGGAGCTCAAGAAGTTGGAGGAGCAGGCAGAAAAGAGAAAGGCTCTCAGCATAGAGAGGAGGCGGGCAGAAATGCAGGAAGAGAAGGTCAAAATCTCTGAAAAGGATGTTTCCAGTGGTTTCCCTATTCTGAAGTTAAATGAGTCTCCTAAGTCTCATTCCCTCTCTAATTCTCATTTCCTGTCAAACTCTCAGGCCCTGCCAAAGTCTCAGGCCCTATTCAAATCTCAGGCCCTGCTAAAGTCTCTGCGAAATTCTCATTTCCTGCGAGGCACCCAGAGGTCTCAGGCCCTGCGCCCAGGTCACGGGAAACACCCCAAGCAAAACGACCCGGACAGAAGAAAAAAGAGACCCTACACAGAGGGAATCGGCGATTTAATAGAGTAATACTGTATATAGATAAAGCATGGTTAGACATTTTGAACTGGTTAAGATGGATGCAAGTGTAGATATAGAGGTATGTGGTAATATAGTGCACCCATACCTCTCTGCCTCGGCCCGCGCTCCACTCCCCACACTCCACTACTGTACTGTACTATCTACTACTACTGTCTAACACCATAGTGTCTACTGTCCAATAGTCTACTGAATAGTCTACTATATACTGATTATTAGTGTCTACGGGCTACTAACTGTCTACTGTCTAGTGTGTCTACTGACTGATTACTGACTGACTACTGACTGACTGACTACTATACTACCAGAAATACTGTCTGTCTACAGATGTCGGTGCCTATTCTTACCATTCCAGAATCGGCCTTTGATGCTGGTTCATACACAACCAGGCGCCAGACGTCCAATACGCTCCGGTTCTTACTTTCGTTGACCCGTACGTCTGCCGTGAGTCTTATTTTGGCCTACTTGGTCGGGCTCTTGGCCATCAAGCCTCTTATGGAGCGTGCCACCGACCAGCGCCTTGATTTCTTAGAGGCTTGCAGACGCCAGCTACGTGACCTATATCTCTCAGCCATCAGCCGAGTGCAACATATACCTATTGTGGGTATAGATCGGGGCGATGGTTCTGGCAAAAAGTACGCCGATTCCGTTTGCCAAACAGACGACTTGAAGGAAAAACTGCTTGCCGAAAACCCCACGGATACTTTGGGCCAGGACAGCGTGTGTGCCAAATTAGAGAAGCTTCTGGCACGTCTCCACGATTGCAAGGGCTACCATTCGGGGCTATTGCTGCATTACAAGGTTACAGAGTACTCGCTCAAGGACTTGAAGGGGAAGGTCGACATGGTTTTCTTTGACCAGACCAAGTTGTTCACGGGCCCTGCAGTCCAGGGCTCAGAAAGAAACCCCAAGGCCTTGAACTTGGCTCTGGAAGTCAAGAACAACATCCGCAGCATCAAGGGCATGTTCATGAGTGGCCAGGCCTGAGTATATTTAACGTGCTATGAAATAGCGAGGTTTCTGTTAGATCCACCATAGGTCGTGGTCTACCTATTGAGGTATTTGAGCCTACGCTGTCCAACGCTAACAATGGCCATTCCATAACGCCGTCTCTTCAACCACTATTGTACGAGGCACCAGAATGGAATGTAATGAGCTAGGACAATGACCGTTATTGTTCTGGTGAAGAGTTTTTCCGCAAGCAGCTAGCCATGCCCGGTGGACTAGGAAACCCCGCTTTCAACCACTTAAGTAGCCCGATTCCTCCCTCTGGGTAATCATCGGCGAAGAAACATAGTAAACAGAGTACCTGACTTAACAACACGAATCTAACAGTTTCAATTAGAATTAATGACTTCCAGCTTAATGACTTCCAGCTTAATGAGTCTAGCAAGGTTACTCTCCTACATACTGGGTATGCTGCTCCGGTACTATGCTCTTCTATAGCCTACTATACCGCACCAATACACTACACTACAGGACTATACTCTACCATAATACATCATTATAACACACTTCTCTACTACTATACACGACTACGCGATTGTACTATACTACTCTGTTGCTCCACTGCTCTACTGCTCTACTGCTCTACTGCTCTACTGATCTAAACGGATCCGCTGCATTATTCAGAGTGTTGTGGATTAGACTATGTTAATGGTCACATGGTATAAGGTGAATTGGACCATGATTTTTGTCAGCACTCTTTAGTGTACTACTCTACAGTATAGTGCACTGCTCCACCACTCTACTACTCTGATACTCTACCACTCTATTACTCTCCTACTCTGCTACTTTATCACTCTACTACTTTAAAAACCAATTAATTTGGGGCTTGAGACTCCACGAGCTTCTCGTTAATAATTAACGAGATATGTGGGAATATATGTGGGAATGCCTATGAGCCTGGAAAGAAGTTCCTCCGGTTTTGGGATTTGGGGTTGGTCTGGACTATTACACATTGATGTAGTTTCGTCCAAGTGTGAGTGGTCTTGTTATCTCAGATACAGTGTTATCTGCTCACCTGTTCACCTGTTCACCTCCCTACCTGCTCTGTAGAATCTCTTCTGGTGTCTGTCTGATTTCTTTTCTTTTAGTTTCTGTTTACTTTCTGGTTTTTAGGTGCCATCTACTCTTTGTATACTTCTGTCTATTTCTGTCTACTGCTCTTCTACACTACTACACTACTCTATTGATACTGTACTTTATTTTGTAGTAATAGACTGGAATCTAATTTGATGATATTGCCCTATCTTTGTTTCGCTCTTTCGTTTTTTGATTTGACTGAAATTCAATTTTTAGTGTCCATTGTCATTCCACTACTCCATGTCTATTTAGAGCCACTGTTCGTGAAGAGTCTCAAAATATACCAGAACGCTACGAAATGAACATAACACTCAGATGATAAAATCACAAGCATAAAAAAGGGGGTAAAAAATGCTTCAATATATACCTCTATACATCCTAACTAAAAACCAACTGTTTCAAAATCATCATCAACATGAGTAGTATCAGTGCCCTACTCTGCATCCAGTGAGGTCTCTGGCTCTATACGCATATACGGTGCGTACTGACCAGGAATCCGAGCATAGACCTACAAACAAAGCACCCACTAACCAACACATGCCACGAGCAGCAGAATACACCGACGACGAATCCGACACGGCACCTGCAGTCACAGCCAGTGATTCCGAAGAACTTAGTGACGTGGCCTTAAATGACGACGACGAGGATGAAGATGACGACGACGACGACGACTCAGTCGATGGTGAGTTCCACCAATCCACCAGTTACGATGCAGAACTCATGGAAGAAGACTACGAGGCCGAAGTTGAAGAGCCGGTAAGGACCAGACCTTCTCGTGGGAGCAGGCCCAGTCGAGAGGTCAAAAAGAGACAGCTTTCGTTCTATGATGAAGACGATCTCTTGGATAGCGAGGAGGAACCGCCCAAAAAGCAGGCGAAACCCAAACCTAAGCAAAAGAAAAAGTCTGTTCCGGTCAAACTAAAGATCCCAAAAAGGGCTGCTGCAAGAGTAGCATCCACCAACTCAAAGGCAAAGGCCAGTGAGCTCTCCGAGGCAGAAGACGAGTATAACCCCAACCAACAGCGACTTACAGAGAGACAGCGGGCCAAGCTTGAAGAGGAAGCCGTGGAAAATTACGAGGACCTGACGTTTGCACGTATGGACGAGCAACTTTTGGCCTTGAACAGAAAGACCGCAGGCAAGAAGAAGGAAACTGCAGAAGAAATGGCGCAGAGGAAAGCGGAAAACGCCCGCAAAAGAGCACATTACAAGGAAAAACAGCTCGAGGAAGAAAAGAGAGAAACGTTGAACAAATTACTCAAAAGAAGAGCAACCAAAACAAGGGAGAATGTGGACGAGGCTTCCATAGAAACCAAACACACGTTGAAGCCACGCAGGCCGGTGCGGGAGCATGAGGCCCTCCTAAGGTGGGTGTGCAAGCCAGAATCTTCGGTATTAGCATTCAACTTATAGAGGTTAAGTGCCGGAACCGGAACCGGAACCGGAGGTATTAGCATTCACGAAATGGGGTTTAATTTAAGAAGCCATGTGTCTTTTTTTCTACTTAATTGGGTTGAAGTCAGTGGTATCATTGACTGATTCGGGTCAAGTGTCGGAGTCATGAGGACTAGCATTCATTGATTTAGCAAAAGTGGCCCAGAACAGGCTTCGGGAGGGTTGGAGACAAAGAAAAATCATGCAGAGTGCGGAAAACTATTGTTCGTTGTCAGAGCAATAGGAATTGAAAATGGTGCCTTTTCGCAAAAAGAAGTACATCTTTCATGGATCTTGAACGTCAATAAATCGGGCCTTGACAAAGAGGTACCGGCCGCGAGACTTGGCTTTCTTTCGTACACATAATGTACCCATACAAGGCCCTTTGTCTTGGTTTACATAACATTCTTATTCCGTGCCCCTGTCCCTTTCCAGTAGAAGCCTTCTCTGTTGCGTTGGCTCGTTAACTTTAACCGTGCGTCTTCTTTTCGCGATAACCCCAAAGTAACGTTTTTCTCAACATATACACTCATTGACTCACCTGGTTTTTTCCTTCCGATTGCACTTATTTGGCTTCCTGAGGCTTGCTCCGTATCCTGCCCAGAATCTGTTCCTTGCCACGGCCCTCTTCAGTGCGTTGCCGGTGCTTCGTAGCGACTTGGCTTTCGAGATTCGAGATTTCCCTCACTACAATATCTTAGTACACCACTTGAGATCTTTCTGGCCGCCATCAAGATCCCAATCCATAAATACAGCGAGGAGTCAATTGGCTCTCCTTGCGGTGTTTTTTATATTCGTGGCAATAAAGTTTTCCTCACATCCAGTGATGTCTCAGTCGGCTCCTGACCATAGCTCCAATGGCTCCATGAACGATTTCAACTCAGACACCCCCAACTCGTTTCCAGTTGCGCCCATGAACCAACGATTCAATTCTGCATTCAATTCCCATTCGCCTATGGCTCAGCAGCAGATGATGGCCGAGCGACCCGAAATGTCTCGCGTGCACCTGGTGCCTGCAGATGTTACTTCGGTAGATACTTTCAAAACAAGAAACACTCCCACCGTGCCCAGTTCCCACCATCCCACTACCCCAGTGATGATACCCAATGGTCTGGCCCGCAATGGCCAAGATATAAGCGGAGGAAGTCTGGCCCCACACATAAGTCTGGAGCCCGGCTCGCACCTGAATCTACTGGACATGCATCTTCTGCGGCAGGCACTTGAGAGCCAAAACAAAGAGATCACCCGCCAGCAGCAACAACACAAAACGGAAGACCAAGGCGATTACAAGCTACTGCAAAACCCAAGTCGGGCACCCTCGGTCAACAGTCAGGGCCACGCGGGTGGAGGTGCTGCATCCCAGGGTAACACCACACCCATCGGCCCCGGCGGACCTGGGGTGGCCAACAACGTGAGGATGGGATACCCCCTGCCTCTGATGGCAAATCAACAAGAGATCAGCGCTAAGATGTTCAAGAGAAACTTGGGAAACGCAGGCGTGATGCGCATCTTGGACTTGATCGACCTCATTTCCAGCGAGCCACATGCATCCTTATCCAGTGTGGAATTCTGGGCTCGCTTGTGTGAAACATACGCGGCGTCCTCGGCCATGGTGCGCATAATAATGCCGCCACATGACCAACTTTCGTTTTCAGACGTCAAGACAGATCTGGGTTCGAGTCTGCCGCATGGTGCCAACATTCAACTGTATCGCCTTAATGCGGCCACGATCCCGCCGTTTTTCGTGGCTGCAGTTCGAGCCAGCGATGTATCCAATTACCAGATCTCGCTTCCGGGAATCAAGTTCCAGGTCCTCAATAATGGCTCGGTGTTTATGGCAGCCCATTTTTTCAGCACCTTTACATTTGTCGATGGATCCAAAGGTGTGGCCTCAGGCGACTGTCGCATCCTACTCAACCGTGATTTCCGGATTGGCCTGATGGAGTTTAAAATCACCAACTACGAGAGCTCCATGTCTATCAGTGCCCTCGAAAGAATCTGGAGCAACATCGATATCAAGCAGGAGGGTGCAGACTTCATGAAGAAGCTCTTGGCCGGGTGCAAGAGCGAGCAGGTCGCCAAAGGAGCTGGCTTCAATGACGATGCCCTACGGCTATTGCGTACCAGCGACATAATGTGCCAGCTCAGCCCGTTGATGAACTTCAGCATGGCCAACAACATAAACTCGCCACTACTAGCTCTCAGGAAGTACGTGTCTATGGGCGGACAAGGAGACATGAATGCTACAATGACTAAGGGCGGCCAGGGAGGTGCCGTGTCTAGCCCGTCTCCACATACACAGATGGCTGACGAGGCCAAAACGACCAAGAAACGAAGAGTGTCCAACTCAGTCAACAGCCCCATGTCTCTGGGGCCCATACCTCTGGAACAAAAGAGATGAACAGTTTGTCACTCTTTTTTTTTTTTTTCTTTATTTCTTTCTCTTAGTCGATCTAATACATCCACTAGGACGAATAGTAAACAAATCCAGCCAAGAAAAGTAGATACTCCAGGGCTAGGGCTAGTAGATGGACTTAGTGATTGTCCAATATTTAATTACTAGAGCTGATGTCTCAGTAGTGCATACAGCACATATGAGTGGCACTCTACCATCACTATCAGAAGATCTACATAGCCAATGGTGTCTATAGAACAGGATATCCTTTCGGAGTTGCAACTCCCACTCTCTGAGCTACTACGACCAAGAACTCTTGCAGACTACATTGGCCAGACCAATCTCATCAACTCCCCCAATGGGGAGATCTCCAACTTTCTACGCTTGGGCTACCTACCGTCCATGATCCTTTGTGGCCCACCCGGAGTGGGCAAAACATCCATAGCCAGGCTTTTGGCCGACCACGCCCACTATGTTTTCGTGGAACTCTCGGCTACAGACTCCACGGTGGCCGATTTACGGGAGTTGCTGGGCCAGATCCGGGATGAGAATGCCTCTAGACTTCGACGGGGCTCCTCCTCTCCCAGGCTACGTGTGGTTGTTTTCATTGACGAGATCCACCGGTTTACTTCTGTTCAACAAGAATTTCTTCTACCGTTTATCGAGAGTGGGGACTTTGTCTTTCTTGGGGCAACTACAGTGGAGCCCCAGAAACGGATCCGGGGAGCCATAATGTCACGGTGCCAGCTTTTTCGCTTGGAAGCATTGGATGAAAAGGATGTATTTCGTGTTATTCGTAGAGCTGTGTTGTACCAGAATATAAAGCGGAAGAGGTGTATGCAGCTCAAATTCTTACAGTACTCCGAGGAGTCCATGGAAGATATCGCAAGGTATGCCAATGGAGACATGCGAGCAGCCATCAACGTGATTGAATTGATGAGTCTGAATTTTGAAAACGACAAGTATAAGGTCGATGGCTTATCTTCGACGGAAATGGTGAGTGTGACTACACAGGATGTGAGCCAGCTTATCGAAAGCCTCAATAAAGCCCGTTTTGGATTGGCTCATTCCAGCAGCTTGCCTTATATGTCGCTGATGTTTACAGCTCTTCAAAGCAGTGAGCCCACCAAAGTTCAAACCAGAGTTTCAACTCCCAAACAAAAGGCCCAACATGCACTTAACTCCTCTCCGATTCGACAGGTCTTGGTTAAAGACTTTGAGCAATTCCCAGAGAGTCAGGTCTGGGACGAACACATGATTTATTCAGACGATAGTGATGTCGAGCCCGGAAACATTTATTCCGATGACGAAGATACTGGCCTGGAGGATTATCCTGAACCACATCTTGTGCGGGCCATAGAATGCATCCTACTTATGCTACGCAATGGTGAATCGCCCCACTTCATTATCAAGAAGCTCATCGTGTATGCCTGCAAATGGCCTCCATCTCAAGAAGCTACTTTGGTGAAGTTGGTTTCGGCCTTCAAAAGCCTCCAAAAATCTGACTCCAATAGTATGCAAGTGCTCATTGCTTGTCTAGAGACACTAATTGGCCGACTTCCGAGACACGAAGAAAGACTCGATACTGCTGTGTGTTCTATCAAGACATTTACCAACAACGATGGAAGTGTTCTTCCCAAAAGACAGAGAGCTCAGGATGTGGTTTTGAATGTTACTTATGATGATGCTTGGGTGGACCAATTGCTCAGTACCACCGAGACTTCGCTGGCCACTACAATGGCTCCATTAGAAGTAGTCTCCTTGCAAGATTTGCCAGACACATACACCACTGGTGGAGACATAGGTATGGAGTGGGTTTTATAAAATTGATATTAAGTAGGGAAGAGTTAGTAGTAGTAGTAGTAGTAGTAGACTTAGCAATATATATATTTAGCAAAAGTGTATTTAGAAATAGTAATACAGGAGAGTAAAGTTATGCAAGAGGTGGTATGTGAATACCATTAGAGTACTGAACAAAACATTGACTTGCAATATTAGTTTGCAGCATCTCCATCATCGTGGTCACCCCCCAAGGCAGCAAAGATATTGGAAGCTACCGACTCGGTTCTTTTAGAGTTTTCACGAGTCTGGGCGGGCGTAGAGTTGTCACGCGTTGGTTTGTTAGACTGGGTTCTCGAGATAGACATAAAGCCCCTAGAGTCTTTGGTGGGTTGTCTTGAGTCCTTTCTGTTTCCCCAAGAAGAGCCCATCTTGGAGTTGGATCTCGAGTCTCCTCCCTGGTATCCAGAGTTGTAGCCTCCCTTGTTCTGTCTTCTCTTCTCTGCAGAAGCTCTGCTCTCTTCTATTCTCTTCAATTCGGCTTCGTTGTGAATCTCCTTAATGGTCTTAGGTCCGGACTCCAGCTTCATAGACTTCCACTGTGCTTTTCTCAAATCCTGCAAGTCCATCAACATAAACTTGATTCTGGATGAGAGTTTACAGTTGTCCAAGATTTGTTGGATGTTATCGTAGACAAGTGTCAATGCAGCCTTATTTCTTTCGGAAGCTTCGAATCTAGGACCAACCGTTTTAATCAACTGGGCCAAGTTCTCCAAAGAATCCTCAGATGGATCAACCACATTCTTTGATTGATCCCTCAAACAATGCAAAATAACTTGGTCGTTCAACATATTCAAGATGTACAAATTACCAATGAATTTGACAAGACCAAGTCCCCTTCTTTTAGCTGCTGCCATGGCGTAGTATTCGTCCGACATCATCTCGGGCTCTAAAGGAGTTCCGTCTTCATTAGTCGGAAGCTTGTCGACCCAGCCCTTTTCGTATTCAGACTGACACGTGGCCAACAAGACTCTTCTGACAAAGTCACCTCCATGGGCAACTTCTCCACTCTTAGACAAGGTGTTGACGTCCTTGATTTCTTCTGGAACTTCCTTCAACATCTTAGCACAGAACTGGGCGTACACGGTAGACCAGTATGGTTCGTCACAAGCCTTAGCAAATGTCAATGAGATCACTTTCTTGATAGTCTTGGCGTCTTCTTCCCAAATGGATTGACGTCCAATCTTCAACAACTCCTCGGAGATAGAGTCGAACATCTCCAATGTCAATTTGTTCAATGCAGACTTTGTCTTTCTCTCCACATCTTCTTCTGAGAGAATGACACTTCCATCTGGGGCAAGTATCTCCTCCTGAGGCTTTTGTCTAGATCTTGGCACCCATCTATTAGCACTGGCCACCAATGGCTTGATCTCCTCTTTAGGAATAGTTGGTTCGTCTTCCCTAACGAAGTCTTTACCACCTCTCTTGGATTGGGTCCTGTTTCTAACCGATTTGTCTCTTGGACCTCCTGCACTCGAGCCTCCTCTTCTTTTGGATCCGCTTCTGGAGTTTTGTCTTCCATCGAATTGGCCGAGTCTTCCTGGCATGGCACCATTGAATCTTCCTCCTTGCATAGGACCATTGAACTTGTTGGAGTTCATTCTTTGAGGGCCGGATGCCAGTCTTCTGTTAGGCACAATGCCCAAACTCTCGAGCTTCTCTTTCCAAGCATCGTCAATGGTGTATTGCACAACGTCCTTGAATTGAAGCAAGAATTGTGGGTCGTATCTGTACTTCTTAGTCTCAGATTTCCATCTAGGGTCCACACCAGCAAGAGGGTATGGGTAAGACACTGAGAATGGGTCCTCCAAAGGAGTAGCAGTAGCCAATCTGTCGAAATACATCGAAAGGTCAAAGACAGACTCCTTTTCTTCTTCGTCAACTCTGCTGTCGTCATTGCTTTCACTTCCGCTTTCGCTGTCGTGCTCGCCGTCAATATGGTCATCGGTGGAGGTTGGCTCGGTTTCGGTTTCTTTTTGGACTGGCTCAGAAACTGGCTCTGGGGACGTCTTTTCCGTTGGTTTTTCTTCAACGGGCTCGACCTCCTTGCTAGTGGCCGATGCACCAGAAGCAGTAGCAGCAGGAGTGTCAGATGATGCTTTTTCAGAAATGCTAGATGAAGTTTGCTCAGGGGTCTTTTCAGTTTCCTTTTCAGTGGCAGCTGGGGCAGTGGCAGGTGTGGGCTCCAGAGCAGTAGCAGGAGCAGAAGGCTTTTGCTCAGTAGTTTCAGCTGCTTTAGCCTCCTCCTTGATAGGAACAGGAGCCGATTCGGTCTTTGGAGCCTCGGGCTTGGCCTCAACTGGGGCAGCCTTGGAAGATTCAGCAGCCTTCTTGTTCTTTGCAATTTGGGCCTTTTCCAAGATCTTTCTTTTGAACTCTTCAGCAGCGGAGAGTTTACCGGAACTTGGCTCAGCAGCAGGAGCAGCAGGAGCAGAGACAGGAGCAGGAGCAGCAGCTAAAGGCGACTTCAGCTCCGCGGGACTTTGATGCAAAACACTCGAGGCAGCAACAGGCGTCGAGTTGGTGGAGCCAGAAGCAGACAACTTGCCTTTACCTTCCAAATCCACATGCTTGCCATCCTTATCAGTAATCTTTACTTTGGAAGGGCCAGGCGATGCAACTGGGTATTGGTGAGGAGTAGCGTGGGTTTGCAGAGGCAGCTGAGGAGGGTAAGCGGGCATGCCGTTCATTCCAGGCATCATTGGGTATGAATAGTAGTAGTTGCCGCCGTAAACATTGGGGTTATACCTGTAGCCGTTAGGATATTGCTTGTTATTATTGGCGTTGTTTGGCTTTTGGTTATTGTGGTTGTAATTCCGCTTATTGTTGTAAAACTTGTTGTTGCCGGAGTTTTGGTAGCCGCCCTGTCTATTTCCACCTTGGTTGGGGGAGTTGGAAGCCCCGGAAGGCTGAAAGTGGGGTTTGTGGCCCTTCCCTTGGTAGCCCTGGTGGGGATGGCTTTGCGTGTAAGGGGGTTGGATTTGGGGGTCGGCAGCAGCATTAGGGGCGGGTTGCGCCTGCTGGGGCTTGGGCGAGTTTTCTGCTTTCTCAGACATTCTGGAAAAGCCGGATCAGCCGAGAGAATGCCAGTAGTGAAGAATGGGAACCTAAAAAGAGCTCCTAAAGGTGGCAAGGACTGGAGTGCCGGTGAATGCCAAGTAATAAATCAATACAAAACTCAAGCACGACAAGAATTCGTTCGAAAGTAATGCCCCTTGATTAAATAAAAAGTTGTTGTAGAAAACGACAACAAGGGGGGGGGAGGTGAGGTCTTTATCTAGGGGAGGTAAGCAGACCTAAAATTAAAAAAAAAAATTTTCAGTCTTGCGGGCTAGGTTCCGCACGACTTTTTGGGATCGCGTAGAGTTGTAGTGGGCGGTTTATGTGAAGTCAGTCTCAGACTGAAATCGTGTGCGGTGCATAAGACATGAACGAAAGGGGAACGTTACCACACCACACGGACGGGGCACGGGTTTTCGAGGTATAAATTTTTGGCTTGATTTTGGCATACTTAATTTTGGAATACATAATTTTGGCATAATTTTGCATGATTTTTGGACTAAATTTTTGGCATACTTTTTGGCATACTTTTTGACTAAATTTTTGGCATAATTTTTGGCATACTTTTTGACTAAATTTTT
This sequence comes from Metschnikowia santaceciliae, assembly GCA_002374485.1. Taxonomy (NCBI): domain Eukaryota; kingdom Fungi; phylum Ascomycota; class Pichiomycetes; order Serinales; family Metschnikowiaceae; genus Metschnikowia; species Metschnikowia santaceciliae. The sequence goes on along the minus strand of NKZN01001326.1, from coordinate 96,037 downwards.
GGCCTAGTTTTTGGCCTAATTTCTTCGTGGCTTTAAAAGGCCCGGTCTAGACCCCGGGTGGTTTAGTCCTGTCACATCTTTCATTACTCTTTTTGGACGTATACGTATTCTCCACTTCCCTGACTAGAGACATTGAGAGTTCTCTGCCGAGGCTGGTGCGTGCGTTGGGATGGACGCGGCCTCCAGACCAGAATAGCATGCGACCGCAATGTACTGCTACAAACTAGACCCGATATCCAGTATGCTGGAGGAGAGAATTTTGGTCTGGAAAAATATGCAATGGGTTTCTTTCAAGTCGGTTACAAACATGTATGCTAGTATTTCTTGGTCCCACTGCCATGTATTCACTATGCTCATATGCTTGGTAGGAATTTGGCCAGTCATGACTTTGGTGTATGCATGACTGGTGCGTGACTGGAGAACATGTCAGTAGACATGACATTATGGTTATAGATGACTAATGTAGTTATATGACTATAGTCAAAACCATCAACTGTGACTCCATCAGTCATTTCTAAGTAGTCACTTCCAGATTAGTCACTTTTAAAGTAACCCTTCTAAAGTAGTCACTTCTAAAGTAGTACTTCCAAAGTAATCCTTCTAAAGTAGCACATCTGAATTAGTCACATCTAGATCAGTCACATCTAGATCAGTACTCGTAAAAACTCCGAGACTGTATAAACTCCAAAACTGTATAAACTCCAAGACTGTATAAACTCCAAGACTAGTCCATTGACACTCCATGGACACTCCATTAAATCCATGAACACTACATGAACAGACCATGAATTCCATGAAGTATCAAGTATGAAGTATCAGGTCATGAAATCCATGAAGTATGAACTGAATGCTGATCATAGGCGTCTGGATCCTTTGAAGTGCTGATACACTTGGTTGCCAAGGAGACCAAGCACCGCTATAGTAAACCCTAGCACCATCACGTGCTCCTTAGTGGACTCGTTCTGGAAGCAGCTGATGATGATCGAGTCCGCCACCTCTTCCGTCAGGCAGATGTTCTTGTTCTGCTGGATACACCACTCCTTGGTACAAGAACTGCACTCGTCAATTTTCTTGGTGATACTCTGTTCAAGACATTGGCACTTACAGAACTGCTGCACGCAGCTGGCGGACGCTACCAATAGTAGAAGCTTGATTAGTTCCATGTACTCTCCACACTTGACTTGCCTTGGAACTGCGCACTATCTATTCTCAGGCCTGTACATCTACCATCCACTACCACCCACTCCAAACTCCACACCAAAATAAAATATACTAGATACCTATAATAATTTACTAGTATAGTACTTTAATCCTATGATACCTGATCCATATTTTGATCTGCATACTTTGTTTATGCTTCGATCTACATACTTCATTATATACCCCAGTGTATACTATTTACCTCTCTTACGCTACTATAGTAGCTAATAATGTACCTACTACACATGTACTTCACACATAAATAAATAGTCAATAGTGGTATAACTTTACCACCACAGTATTGAATTATACTACATTCAATATAAATACTATTACTACTTGCTGATATAATGCTACATTACTGCGTCATACACTGCTCACTGCTCACTACTACAATCCTCTAACACTGCACTACACCACACTACACTCACCACACTATACAGCTATTGAATACTGTCAAGAGATGTGAATTGATAGAGGGACTTAAGAAAACTCCAAGACTCAACCTTATCAAAAAACCTGTACAAAAATGAAGACACTGGGGGGAATTGGTATGGGAATGGGACATCCTGCATATAACCGGTGGTGCGGGCGTTCGACCATCATAGACTACGAGGGCGAATACTCTTGTTTAACACCTACACCACCATGACGGCAGTCGAAGCACCTTATATACACGAAGGAGGAATCAAGCCCTACTTCGAGCAGCAGATCCAAGATGCCGAAATCAAGATCCAAACCACCACCCAGAACTTGCGCAGATTGGAAGCACAAAGAAACAAACTCAACTCCAAGGTGCGCCAGCTAAAAGACGAATTGAGACTCCTCCAGGAACCGGGCTCCTACGTAGGTGAGGTGGTCAAGGTCATGGGCCTCAAGAAGGTTCTTGTCAAGATCCACCCCGAGGGCAAGTACATTGTCAACATCACCAAGGATATTGACATCAAGAAGTTGACTCCCAGCTTGCGGGTGTGTCTCAAGTCGGACTCGTACGACTTGCACAAGATTCTCCCCAACAAAATCGACCCGTTGGTGTCGTTGATGATGGTGGAGAAAGTGCCTGATTCCACATACGACATGGTGGGAGGTTTGGACAAGCAAATCAAGGAGATCAAGGAGGTGATTGAATTGCCTGTGAAGCACCCCGAGCTTTTCGAAAGCTTGGGAATTGCTCAACCAAAAGGTGTGATTTTGTACGGTCCTCCGGGTACGGGCAAAACGCTTTTAGCTAGATCCGTGGCCCACCACACCGACTGTAAGTTCATTCGTGTGTCCGGATCGGAGTTGGTGCAAAAATACATTGGAGAGGGTTCTAGAATGGTGCGGGAGCTTTTCGTCATGGCCCGTGAACATGCACCCTCCATTATATTCATGGATGAAATCGACTCCATTGGATCCTCCAGAGTGGAGGGCTCTTCGGGAGGAGACTCGGAGGTGCAGAGAACCATGTTGGAGTTGCTCAACCAGTTGGATGGTTTCGAGAGTTCGAAAGACATCAAGATCATCATGGCTACAAACAGATTGGACATTTTGGACCCCGCATTGTTGAGACCGGGACGGATCGACCGTAAGATTGAGTTCCCTGCCCCCACCGTGGCCGCACGCACAGATATCTTGAAGATCCACTCCCGGTCCATGAACTTGACCAGAGGCATTGACTTGCGCAAAATCGCAGAGAAGATGAACGGCTGCTCGGGTGCTGATGTCAAGGGTATATGTACCGAGGCCGGTATGTATGCGTTGAGAGAACGGAGAATACATGTGACGCAAGAGGACTTCGAGCTTGCGGTGGCCAAGGTCATGTCCAAGAACGACGAGGGGGCCGTTTCGTTGGCTAAGCTTTTTAAGTAGTTGAGCTATATAGGAAGTCCATGCGCATTAGAACGGAGTATACTCGGGCCTTAGATACTATACTACTTAGGTCCCAACTGCTACTACTCATTAGTAGCTCACAGCCCGGTCTCTTCTAACGCATTGAGATGCAAACCAAGAACAATAACCAGGTCTGTCAAGACTGCCTAATTTCTATGACCAATGTGTAATTTCTATGACCAATGTCAATGTCTATATGACTGAGGTGTCATGTTTTCATCAGAATGTACATCCATATTATGTCTATAATGGTTTCTGTAGTAAGTTATGTGTATGAGGAAGTGGTGGTATCCAGTAGTACATATATCTAGAATAATAGTGGGAAGGATCATCACAGTAGTAGAGAAAGCGCACATTATAGCCTTAGTTAGTGCTACAGTGGTATAGTAGTATAGTAGTATAGTGGAGTGTAGTATAGTGGAGTAGTATAGTAGAGTAGTATAGTAGAGTAGTATAGTATAGTAGTATAGTATAGTAGTATAGTAGAGTATAGTAGCGTATAGTAGCGTATAGTAGACTAGTAGAATAGTAGTATAGTAGAATAGTAGTATAGAATAGCAGAGTACTAGCTTAACACTATATTAGTCATTACTGAAATGGTCCTTGCCCTATCTAACGACCTCTTCGAGTTTTCCGGTGCATCATTGAAATGGACGAACCTTCAGTGTCTGAGCTGACTGAACTTAACAATGGGTTTTGAGAAATATTCCCAGGCCATTGTACCGGTTGTAGGTGCCATTTCATCTACTCATCACTATAGCCAACGTCATGCTTTAATGTAAGTGTACTCTAACTCTAGTACTGTACTGCACTATTATACTAGTCCTATCATAGTACTAATCCAGTCCTATTGTAGTCCTACGCCAGTCCTATACTATACTAACCCTAGTACTATACTCGACCACACCGTCTACCGACTATACTACTAAAATCCCTGTACTCCTAAAATCCCTATACTCAGATAACCCCTATACTCTAATCACTATAATCTAAACCATTATAATCCTACTACTTATAGTACTACTCTACTACTGACTATACTCTACTTTAATGATCCCAAAGAACTATTAAAACACTCTGAACACTCTGAACACTCTGAACACTATTGAACCACGGAATGGTAATGGGTATAGTGGAAGACAATGACAAAATTCACTAATGAAACAGATGGTACAGATGAATGATCAGGATTATGGATAAATAGGCCAGAAATTAAAATTTAAGATTTAGCATGAAATGGTCATGGAGATTTATGCTACACTACTACTCTACACTACTACTCTACACTACTACTCTACACTACTACTCTACACTACTACTCTACACTACTACTCTACACTACTACTATTGTTAGTTTTATACTCTATTACTATACTACTACACTAATACCATCTACTGACTACCATACTACTGACTATGCCATTGGCTATTCTACTATTATATCCTACTACTACTATACCCTACTACTATACTGCTGTACTACTGACTTACTTAGTACACTAAACTAATACTGTACTACTGACTCTACTACTACTACTACTACTACTACACTCGTTACATCCACTATAGACTGGGCACTACTTATGGAGGTGATATAAATCCTAGGCCGTCCAATCCTAACAATGGGCATTGCAAAACGCTGTTGAGTTAGAACAACCACCCTATTGTTCTGGTGAAGAGTTTTTAGAAGCCACTTTTTTGCCTAAAAAGTTATACAAGCCGCTTGGATTTCTTCTTCAAGGGATCTTCAACGAATATAGTAAAGATTAGGTATTAAATGTGCTAACAAGAATCTAACACTACTACACTTGCATTACTCTAGTGTAGTCCTAGCCACTGACTATACCAAAGACTATAATATGCTGCTTTACTACTATTTAATCTATACTATAGTAGTACTATACTTAATACTATACTCTAGTAGTACTACTCAATACCATACTCTAGTACTACACTGCAAGCCTAATACTACACTAGTAAGGTACTGACTCTACTGTTACTCTACTAGTACTCTAGTACCCCACCAGTACTACTAGTACTACTAACTAGTCAGAGCTATACTACTATCATGATTCAGTATTATAAGCTGGTACAATGATTCAGTACATTTAAGTACTCTACTATAATACTACTATACTGACAGTACTAATATACTAGTATTTCTACTGACCTAATACTACTGACTATACTAATACTGAGTCTACCAGACTAGTAGTACTAGTCAGTAGTAGTACTTTCAGTATAGTCAGTATTACTAGATGTATAGTGGTCGAATCTGTAGTAGTAGAGTATACTAGTATACACCCATGGTCACATGAGATGAGAGCGTAAGATTTGATGTAAATGGGATGTAAATTTTGGTGTAAATTAAATCTAGTCTGGATCTAATCGGGCGTGATCTAGAGTTCAAAACCAGGATCTACATAAAAATCTTGCATTGTCCATGCCGAAGGGGTGGAGTTCGTGGAAGTTCTATTGTGGGGTACTGGATGCAGGCTCAGAACACGTAAGTAATACATAGACATATATATAGGCCTACGCAGAACGCACTCTTCTCCACACCTACCATGAAGTATTCTACCATAGTCACCCTAGCATTGGTCCTCGTCAAAGTGGCTGCTGACCCCCAGGAGCTCAACAAAAGGATAATGGGCGCCCAGAACTTGCTTCTCTCGCAGGGTCCCAGCTTCAATGTGCTCAATGAATACGATACCTTGATCCATGACATTGAGGCCTCGGGCTCGCTTCTGAATGCCACGCTAGCCCAGGTCTACTATAAAAAAGCTCTTGTGGCCATTGGCATCAACAAGAACAACTTGGCAGCCCAGGATCTATTGGCGGCCGTGAGGTTGGACCCCGATTTTTCTCTTGCGGCAGATAAATTGGTGAAAATGTGGCTTAAACTGGGCCAGTTCTCTGATATCCGGACTAACTTTGCCCAAGACAAGTTGCCTGACGTTTTTCGACACATGGAGCAATGGGAGTCCACTTATAGATCCATTGACTCTGCTCTTGCTCTGGACACTAGCATTGAGGAAGCTACTATTGATGAATACTCTGCTGAAATTGACAATACACTCATTGCTGTGGCCCCGGATTCCGCTGCAGGCCATGAACTCAAAATACGCCTTGCAAAGTACCAGGCCGCAAGGGGCAAACAAATCTCTTTTGATGACCTTGCGAGAGACTACATTAAGGTGACCCGTCTTTCTGGATCCAGGGATTTGGCCAAGTACTATGTGCACTCTCAATTCCTTCTTTTCACCCAGGGCAAGTTCCTGGATGCTTGGAACACCGTCAAGAGCTGTCTACGGATAGACAATGAGTTCCAGTCGTGCGGAAGGCTAAGCAAGGTGTACTCCAAGTTGCAAAACATCCTCAAGGCCTACGAGGAGTACTTTGTTTTGGACGAGTACTTGTACGGAGGAGTAGAGGCCGTGGTGCCCGACGAGAAGTTGGCGTTGAAGTTCGACTCTGCTCTCTACAGGGACCTAGCCAGCCCAGTCAAGCTCTCCAAGAAGGAAATGAAAGAGTTGCCCCTGGATGTCAAGACCAACTTGGAGTACCTTCTACACCTTGCCAAAAGTTTCTGTACTTCTGAATTCCCTGGCATAAATCCAGACACACTTCCCTTTGTCAAGATATTGAACAAGTTTGCATGTGAGTTGAGCATCGAGGCCAAATCCCCAGACAGAAAAGCACTCTGTGCCAAAGTCTCCGAAGACGGCAAGGCTTTCTTACCCAAACACTTGGCCAAGGTGGACTCATTGTTGAACAAGAGAAAGTATGAAGATGCCAAGCATATTCTTGGGAAATACAGCGAAAACGTCCAGAGAACAGACAAGTTCCAAAAGCGGTACCGGGTAATCCAAGACCACGAAGAACGATTACAAAGGGAGCGGCAGCAGAGGTATTACCAGCAGCAACAACAGAGACAAGAGCAATTCCGCCAACAGCAGCACGAGCAGCAACAACAACAATCGCATTTCGACCGGTCCAAGGACTACTACAAGATCTTGGAAATTTCCAAGGACGCGGACGAAAAAACCATTAAAAAAGCTTACCGAACGCAGACGCTCAAGTACCATCCCGATAAGTACAAGGGAGGGAAACTCGACGAGGCGGCCATCGAGGCCAAAATGCAAGACATCAACGAGGCCTACGAAGTACTTTCCAATCCCAGCTCCAAAGCCGACTATGATCGTGGAGGAGCAGAATATTCTCATGGCCGAGGCGGACATGCATACCACCAGCAGCATAATGTTCAGTTCCACATGAATGACTTTATGCAACAGTTTATGCGGAACGGCTTCTAGTTATAAACATAGGGGTAACCGCAGTGTGGTGCTATTTTTTTTTTTTGGAGAATATGATCAACAGGCTATTCAAGGAAATTGCAGTGTTGGTCAGTCCGAGGCAATTGCACCACTGATTTGTCCGATGTGTGCTGCTGACTCGCGCAGATAAAAGTGTGGACATGAAATCGCATAGCAAAATAACCAGGACTGGGACATTCACATAAGGACTTTCGCTTGAACTTTTCGTGGTTTTTATTTGAACTTTCACAATCCTGGCTCCTGCTCCAAATCACGTAGGGTTCGGTGGTAAAAAGTGGATTGGAGTCGATCAGTATATAGTGGCTGTAAAGTTTTGGGCCGCGCCGGGGATCTATTGGCTCAGCTGCAGAGCATGCATACTTATCTTCTGCGCGATACAAGCTCGACGCACCAGCGCGCGGCATACGGCTCCTCAAGAAATCGTATATAAAAACGCACTTATCCCGCCTCGCCTCACATTTCGAAGCACTTTTAAAAAAGCCCTTCACAAAATAAACCATGAAACTCACGATAGCATCGCTTGCGGTGCTCGCAGTTGCTCACACTTTGCCCACGGATCCGTTGGCTCGACAGGCCTCCAACCATGGCTCGGGGCTTCTTCTCCAGAAAGAGCCACAGCAGCTCATGGTGATGGAGCCACAGCCAAACCCAATTGAAACGCCAAAGCCCAATACCACCGAAAGTCCAAAACCAAATGCACCTGAAGCTGCACAACCAAATCCTGCACCTCCACAACCAAACGCACCTGCAGTTCCCCAACCAAATACACCTGAAGCTCCAAAACAAAATGCCCCAGAAGCTACACAACCAAATCCTGCAGTTCCGGAACCAAATACCCCAGATGCTCCGCAACCAAATCCTGCAGCTCCACAACCAAACGTACCTGAAGCTCCACAACCAAATGCCCCAGCAGCTCCACAGCCAAATGCCCCAGTAGCACCTGAAGCTCCAAAACCAAATACACCTGAAGCTCCGCAATCAAATACACCTGCAGCACCAGAAGCTCCAAAACCAAATGTACCAGAAGCTCCGCAATCAAATGCACCTGCAGCACCACAACCAAACGCACCTGCAGCACCAAAACCAAACACACCAGCAGCTCCGCAACCAAATGCACCTGAAGCTCAACAGCCAAATGCACCTACAGCTCAACAGCCAAATGCACCTGCAGCACCAGAAGCTTCAAAACCTAATGCACCTGCAGCACCAGAAGCTTCAAAACCTAATGCACCTACAGCACCAGAAGCTCCACGGCCAAATGAACCAGAAGCTCCACTGCCAAATGTACTTGACTCTCCAAAATCGAATCCATCTGAAAGTATAGAGAGCAAATTGGCCCAACTTCAGAATTCAGACCCACGCTACGAAGCTTCACCTGGTGCTCATAAGGGGAGTGTCATCGCTAATTTCTTTAGAGGAATCTCTAGACAAGTGGCCACCAGAATAAACGACTTGTTATCGCCTGCCAATGTTCCATTGTTTCTTAAAAAAGTGGTAGACAGTCAGAAATTGCAAGACTCCATCACCGAGGATGCACTTCGTGAGAGGGCAGAAGAGTTGTACACCATTGCCCGTGACTCCACCAAAGAGTACGGCCACCCCACCAGAGTCATTGGCTCCAAGGGTCACTGGGGAACTGTCAACTACATTCTCGGAGAGTTGCACAAGCTTTCAAATTACTACCATTATGATGTGCAGCAGTTTGATGCTCTTGATGGCAAGGTCAAGTCCTTTTCCCTTCTCATCGATGGTGTTGAGCCAAAGCTGGTCAGTGCTCTTTCTTTGACGCCTCCTACGCCAAAGAAAAAGCCTGTACACGGAAAATTGGTGTTGGTTGGTGACAATGGATGTGACGAGGTAGACTACCCCAAGTCATTTGTTGCAGGAGATATTGCCTTGGTAAAGAGAGGAGTGTGTCCCTTTTCCGAGAAGCTGATTGTTGCGGGACGGATCAAAGCCTCCGGTCTTATTATCTACGATGAAGATGCTCCTTTGCACGGTACTTTGGGTGAGCCCACGGGGAAGGAGGTGCCTACTGTTGCCATCAGCCGGGCAGACGCTCAACCATACATTGACGCTTTGACGAAAAACCCAGACCAAAAGATCCCTACGACCTTGTATGTGGACTCGTACGTCAAGAAGATCCAGACCATCAATGTGGTGGCCGAGACCAAAGGTGGTGACCACAACAACGTTGTTTCTTTGGGAGCCCACTCCGACTCCGTGAGCGAAGGCCCAGGTATTAATGATGACGGTTCCGGAACCATCTCTTTGCTAGAGGTGGCCAAGCAGTTGTCAAGTTTCAAAGTGAACAATGCCGTGCGTTTTGCATGGTGGGCAGCCGAGGAAGAAGGTCTTTTGGGATCTTATGCTTATGCCAACAACCTCCTGCCTCTGGAGAACCAAAAGTTGCGTCTTTTTATGGACTATGACATGATGGCATCTCCCAACTACGAATATCAAGTGTATGACGCCAACAACCAGGACCACCCCAACGGGTCAGGTGACTTGAAGAACCTTTACGTCAAGTGGTACCAAGCGAACAACTTGAACTACACGTTTGTGCCATTTGACGGTAGATCGGACTATGTGGGATTCATCGACGCAGGAATCCCAGCCGGAGGCATTGCTACAGGAGCCGAGGGAGTGAAGAGCGAAGAAGGAGTGGCCAAGTTTGGAGGCCAGGCCGGCAAGTGGTTCGACCCATGCTACCACCAATTGTGTGACGACTTGCAAAACCCCGACTACACTGCTTGGCTCACCAACACCAAGTTGATTGCACACTCTGTGGCCACATACGGCAAGTCGCTCGAGGGATTCCCTCAGAGAGAGTTTGCCTCCACCACCGAGGAATCCAGACACAAGTACTCGGACTCGTTTAAGTACCGTGGCAGTCATCTTGTTGTTTGAGCCACATTTCTGTGTGCTTTGCGAGCAACTTAGAAGTCTTTAAAAGCCAACTGATATAAAGTAGGACATAGAGCCTACTTTAACAATAATTGATATTTGACAATCTTGCAGTTCGTAGTGATAGCTCATAATGGAACATATTTATAGTATAATAAATACCAAAGTCCCAATAATTTATTGTGTCCCAAAGTTTATCCATGCTCATAACCATGTACATGGGCTCAAAACCCTGTGAATGGACTCATAACCACGAAGTAGAGTCAGGTATCTACACAATCACCAAGCCTTCAAGTTCAGGCTCAACCGATCTTCATATACAGTTCGTAGGTAAAACATAATTTAAACAGTCTGCATCTTATTCGACGGTCTGTATACCGTACCTCACTCTATAGATTACTTGACTCCTTGTACCTGGGTGATAGGTACATCGGTTGGTCCTCTCAATAGCCAAGGAGTACAGGCCAGTGTAATGTATTGACTGCAAGTCATAAAATTCATAGTCTCATCAAGATAGGTAAACACTTGATGAGTTGCACGTGAGCTGTTTCTGGTGAGTCTGGGAGTATAGGATATCTTGGTATATTTCTCTTAGACAACATTCTGATTAGTTAAATAGGATATGGACGAGGATCATGGAGATGGGGATGGAAATGGAGTATAGCATAGCATAGCATGGCATTGTACACCATTATTAACATCAATGAATTAATAAAGTAGGGAAGGGAATTAGCTTGTAGTAGTCAGTGGAAGTTGTAGTAGTACATTAGTAGTAGAATACTATGGTAATAGAACAGTGGTAGTACCCAATTTCTGGAAGGAATATTTCCTAATAACCCCTCATCGAATGGTGGCTCGAATTGGTCTAAAGGGTTACGTATTTCATGATAGATCGTACTTATACAGTTTAGAGTATAGTTCCATGTGGTCATACCAGTTGTAAATAATTCATACCAGATAATGTACACCAGTTAATAATTCATACCAGTTAATAATTCATACCAGTTAATAATTCATACCAGTTAATAATTCATAGATGAAACTTTATGTGCTATAAATATTATATCTGTAGATATCATTGTTTTGGCTTCATGAATACCACCATGTCGTAGTTTTTCTATATTCTATTCGTTGATATTCCAGAAGAACAGAATTATACTCCACTAAGCTTGTTAGACGTGCAACTTCTCTACCAACATTGTATGTGGTACCAAAAGGAATGGGATAAACCCGAGGTACCAGGATGGAATATGGAGAATTTTCCTGCTTGCACCTAGAAACAACCAGTTGACTAGGCGACGGCGTTGTCAACTACTTAAGTAGCCCAATTACTCCCTCTGGAAGACCATCGGCGAATGAACATACTAAACAGAGTACCTGGACATTACACAAGAATCTAACATAGAATACTTATAGCAGTGTAGAAGAGTAACCTTTCCTTCTGTATGCCCTTCTGACTCTCTGACTACCACATCATCACTCCATGTGAACAAACGAGTCTAGTGTAGAGTTCAACTGGCCATTTAAGAGGGTCTAGAACATATTCTCATTGACATCATGGGAACCATTTCAGCAATAATCAGCCTTCTCAAACTGATCAAGTATATAACATAAACACACACTCCTACCGATATCCATTTTTAACCATCAGAATACTCACAGAACCATAACTAGTATATCATACGAATAAAACACTAGACTAGACCAGAACACTAGACCAGAGCACTAGAGAATATATCTAAACCATATGTTATTGGTCCATAAAGCATTAAAATTATAAATACTATAGTCTATAGTCTATAGTCCATCAGCTAATACCCTAGTGTCTCCTATAAAGCAATAGCAATGTACCGAATATGGACTCTAGACAGCTAATGCAAAATACTCTGCTGGTATTCGAGGAGTTAATAAAAAAGCATTTAAGATAAATTTGATGGTCTGTCTGTAGTCTGTTCTCTATAGACATGAACATAGACAGTGGACAGAATTAAACAAGACACTACTTAGATAATCAAAGGACAAAAAGCATAATTAAGAGCTTCTAGCTTAAAGTGGAATAAAGAGCTTTTAGTTTAAAGTGGAATACAGAAATGTTTGAAAGACCCATTCTCAGCATTCACCACTTCAGCCTTTTTCCGTCCGACTAAGGTGAAGTTAGCAATGTTACGATTTACTGCACATATCAAACCAATACATCTTTTAGTAAAAGATTAATCTGTAATGTACGAATTATGTTCCCCTTTTGTTTATTATGTTAAGTACAGGCGTCTGGTATATCATTCAGTTCAGTTGCTAGTGCTGTAGTTATATGAAGCTTGTGCTGTAGTTATATTAAGCTAATACAATAATTATCAAATGTTCATAGAAAGCTCAAGAAACCGGTGCGTATTCCCACTGAATCTTTCAATATTTCACAAATATAGGCAAACCAGAGTTTCGAGAGAAGATTTCTGGTAAAGAATATTTCTCAATAATTCTTCATCGAGTGGTGGTTAGAATTGGTCTAAAGGGTAACATATTTCATTACAGGTCATACATATATAGTTTACAGTATAATCAATGTTAGTTCATAGTAGTTCACAGTTCATATCAGATATTGCACACCAGTTAATAATTCATACCATTTAATACATAGCAGCTCATAATCCATACCAGTTAATATATAACAGTTCACAATCCATAGATGATTCAGAAATCATAATAAACCTATAGCTCATAAATTAGTCTGTAACAATAATAACCCATGATAATAACAATCAATTTCCTTTTCTGTAATCTTATTGTTTAGTATTGTTCGGTGGTCTCGGCTCGTCGAGCCCGTTTAGGCATATCTACGCTTCTCGACCTGCACACACTGTCGGAAGCCTCCACGCGATAAGCCCGTTGAAGCCCAGAAGAAGTCAGATCAAAAAGAAGAATAAGAAAACGAATTCTGAATTGGGTCGAGAACGTGCGTAGAAACAAGCTTACTGAAATTATTGGATGCAATGTAGTTGGTGGTGGCAGCGTGGGGGAGGGGCCCTTTGCGCGTGGGGGATATGTCTTCCGTGTGGGGGTAAGGAACCCGAGAGCACGTCTACGCAAACTATTTAAACGCACCATTGCCGGAACAACTAGCAATGCTCTCACACATATTTTGTCCTCGATTTTCTCATCGACTTTCTCATCCGCTTTCTGCTCGATTTCCCCGCCTGATTAAGCGTACTTTCTCAATCTCTCTCGTATACAAAATGGCAGCCACTAAACCAAAGGTCCTCAGACTTGGAGACTGGAGCTCCAGTGAAGACGGCTGGAAGCAATTGGGCGACATTGCAGACGTGGTGGTGTGTGAATCCAAGAACAGACAAGAGTTTTTCCTGGACTTGAAGGGCAAGTACTCGGACATCACCAGCATTGCTCGGACTTTCCAGTCGATCGAGTACACGGGCCGCTTTGATGCGGAGTTGGTGTCCCACTTGCCCGAGTCCGTCAAGAGTGTTTCCCACAACGGAGCAGGCTACGACCAAATTGACGTGCAGCCTTTCACCGATAGAAAAATCCAGGTGTCCAATATCACGGACCCAGTTGAGGCCCCCACGGCTTTGACCGCGGTATACTTGACCCTTGCAGCCATGAGAAACTTCCAGGAGGGACACGACTTGTTGGTGCAAGGTAAATGGCCCTCGGGCAAGTCGGGAGGTGCAGGACTTGGCTATGATCCTGAGGGCAAGGTGGTTGGCATCTTGGGAATGGGAGGCATTGGCAGAGCCATCCGCGCCCGCTTGGAGCCTTTTGGGTTTGAAAAGTTTACCTACTACAACCGGAGCAAGTTGAGTGCGGACTTGGAGTGTAACACGGAATACGTGAGCTTCGACGATTTGATCTCCAAATCCGATGTCATCATGGTCAGTGTTCCGTTGAACCCTAAGACCCACCACTTGATCAATGCCGAGGTGCTCAAAAAAATGAAGAAGGGCGTGGTGATCATCAATACGGCCAGAGGTGCAGTGATTGATGAGGCCGCACTCACGGCCGCGTTGAAGGACGGCCACATTGGGGCCTTTGGCTCGGATGTGTTTGAGTTCGAGCCCGAGGTATCGCCAGATTTATACAACTTGCCTAATGTGGTGTCGTTGCCTCACATGGGCACACATTCGGTGCAAGCCTTGGTGAACATGGAGAAGTTTGTGCTTGAGAACGTGCAGTCGTTCTTGACCACGGGGAAGGTGAAGACCATTGTTCCTGAGCAGGCCTCTATCTTTTGAGGTTGGAGAATCTCCAGAGAACTCTTTTTCTGAACAACTCTAGTTTCTAAAGAAGTTCTAGTTTCCAAGGAACTGTTAGTTTTTGAAGTTCTGGATTTTAAGGTATTTCAAGTTTCTGGACTTTTGTTTCTGGACAACTTCCATTCTCTATGCCCAGTGCTACTGAATGCCAAGAACTGAGTTCTATGTTCAGATCTAGCTCTCTGACCCTTTCACTGCGAAGCATACTATGCTCAGTATAGAATTATAGACCCCATCTCATTCCACCTATAAATTCAGTCTAGTACTGTATCAAAGCAGTAATTAGCAAAACAGTACAGTAGAAAGCAGGATATATTAAAGCAGTGATCCAGAATCTAATCTAATCTATTAAATCAGACCTCTGTCTTTGTCTCTGTCTGTCTCTGTCTTTCTCCATGCCTGCATATGGCCCGGAGCCGAGGCTTGCCCGCATCTCATTTGGCTCGTATCATGTCCGAACTCGATCATCTCCCAAGCAACCAGTAAATGGGAATGCAAAGTAAAATCAAAAGTCAAAACTTCCCGATCTAGTAATTACCCCCGTAATAGAACTCACCCACTCCACCATTTTTCACCCCCCCTTTAAAATTCTCTGGCTTGGTCCCCCGCTTGCGCTCCTCTCCACTCTATACTCACCTGAATTTTTCATTCTTTTTTTCGCTTCGAGCACTAATCGCTTTTTCTTCTGGTCCCCAATCCACGCTATTTCCTCCGCTTGCTGGCAGAGATCCCGTCAATTCTCCCGTTTGTACCCCGTCGTTGCGTCCATATAAAAAGGCCGTCTTCCCCCTCTTGTATAAAAAGGCTGCCTTCCCCTCTTCAGATAAAGCCTGCCGTTGCTGCTATTCAAAAGGCTGTCCTCATCCAGCTTTCTTCTACAGCCGTGACCTTCACCTGTGCCTCAATTGCCCCGAGCCCCTGCTCTTTCGGACAGCTACGAGAAAGTGTAGACGTCTAGCGCAAATCAAATGGCCGACCAACCCCACAAGCTCGGCGTCGACCCCTTGGAAATCGACTACGAGGCGCTTCCTGATGATGCCAGTATAGCTGCTCACCTCACTGCGGGTGCGTTTGCCGGCATCATGGAGCACACCGTCATGTACCCCATTGACTCTATCAAAACACGGATGCAGGTGATATCGTCCACGTCGCAACTCAATAAGTCCGTGATTTCGTCCATCTCCAAAATCAGCTCTAGCGAGGGCGCCTATGCCTTGTGGAGAGGCGTGCTGTCGGTGGTTCTCGGAGCCGGGCCTGCGCACGCCATATACTTCTCCACGTTCGAGGCCTCCAAGACCTACTTGGTGGGCAAGTTGACCAATGCTTCCACGGGCAATTCTGGAAGCAAGTGGGTCACCGACGAAAACCACCCGTTGATAGCGTCGGGCGCTGGAATCGCGGCCACCACCGCTTCTGATGCCTTGATGACGCCGTTTGATGTGTTGAAGCAGAGAATGCAGATGAGCAACTCCGTGTCCACTTCCAACGCCAAGCTCTTGAAGACCGGCTTGGCCATCTACAAAACAGAGGGTTTGGGTGCGTTTTTCATTTCCTACCCTACCACCTTGTTCACCAACATCCCGTTTGCGGCGTTAAACTTTGGGTTCTACGAGTACTTTTCCTCCGTGCTCAACCCTACCCACACCTATAACCCTTACTACCACTGTGTGTCTGGAGGAATTGCAGGAGGTATTGCAGCAGCGTTGACCAATCCGTTTGACTGCATCAAAACAGCCTTGCAGACCCGTGGAGTGTCGACCAACGAGTCGTTGAGAAACGTCAATGGTTTCTTCAGTGCAGCCAAGGTCTTGTACAAACAAGGAGGCTTGTCTGCGTTCATGAGAGGCTGGAAGCCCAGAATTATCTTCAACATACCGAGCACTGCGATCTCGTGGACGGCTTACGAAATGGCCAAGGAGGTGTTGTTGAGGGACTAGGCTTTCTCCATGGAGAGACTGCCGCAGTTACTTTTCGGACTCTTTTCGGACTAGAGCTTTTCGTTTGTATATTAGGATAGATCGTGGTCATGTATATAAGAGAATCAAATGCTGACGCTATGAATTGCCGTATGCCCCTCCCTTCTCCACTTTTCACTTTTCACTTCCTTTTACACCTCCACTCTTCGTCTTCATCACAAGATCTGAGGTTGTTTGGACAACTTCTGGGCCACGAAAGAGAAAATCACACAACTGCCCAAAAACCCTAATATATTGAAGAAGGCACTTCGTGAGTACGACTTCTCCTCCTCCTCTGTTCTGAAGGAGGCAAAGATTCTCCGGATGCTAGCAATGATCATTGGGACAAGAAAATGTAGTTCAGAATTGGAGATTTGTGCGATCTACACAGGACTTCTCAGAGTTCTCAGATCTCTCCAGACTCCTCAGGCTCAAGAATAAGGGCTCAAAAAAACCTGACTCAGAACAATGATCGGTATCGGGTGCCAGGGTCGCAAATTGCACTCAACAGCCTCTCTAGAGACCAACCATCCGCGCCGCCTCCCATGCACCGAAGTGCTTGTTTTCTGATGGCAGCGCCCAGCGTAGGTTTTACGCCAAGGAAGCTCTCACGAGCAGTTGAGACACGCGCGGCCGGGGCCACGCATGCTGGATGGGGAGAACCACCGAATTTCCCACCCGCATTGAAACTCCGAACAGGAATTCCAGCCTTCCCAGCGCGGATTCGTACTGGGCCAGCTTTGGATGGCGGGTAAATGCGACGTGCCCTGAGAAAGGTTAAGCCACTGCACTAGAAGTGCACCAACCGAGAATTTGTACAATTTACAGTACACCCGGATATGTATACAGGGACATGGAAATAAGGTTTTTACTTGGTCAAAGCGTTCAAAAATATTTTCGATACAATTCCAGACCGGTAATTATCATAATAACAATAAAAATTTCATTCCTTTAGTTAGTTTGGTCGAGAAAAAAACTTTTGCAAATGCAAGCGACCTCGGTGAGGGTCGAACTCACGATCTTGAGATTAACAGTCCCACGCCTTAACCAACTTGGCCACGAAGTCGAATCTAACATTTGTTGAAGCGTAATCCCTTGTGTCTGCAGGTTATAGTCGCAGGCCACATAATAATTCTAACAACATTGTTAGGAAACGATTTCACAAGGATACTGAGATGCAAGGTATCCCGGTCGGGTAACACTTGCATATAACGTGCTTGTGTTTCATGTATATGAAGGGTTGCATACAACCAGTGTATATAACAGCGAGGTTTTCCTCCCTTGGATAAATCAGGGAGCTCCTCGTCTATTCTAGGTTCAATACATACCATGATAAACTATAGGACGTAAGGAAGACGTCCATCATAAGACCAACAGTTGCTGGTTGCTGTTGAGCTCTTACAAACAGACACGGCCAATTTAAGCGCAAGGCGGGACTATCATGGGTACTCAGTTGAGTAGATTCCATGTCTAACATAACATTTCAAAAACATGGGATCGAGGGGCCTTACCATTAAATTCTATGTGCCTCAACAGTGAAACCAGGCGAAATGGGTGAAGATACTTCCGCCAGCGCGTACCTCCATGAATACATAACCGGAGGTCGAAAAATATCCAGTTTTGAATTGAAGAGTGAGTCTAGGCACATGGAACAAGCTGCATTGATTTTCTAGTCGTGCTGTGTGAATCGATTCGTCGCCATGCATCCGCAACTTAAGGAGGAAGACGCCAAACATGTTTATCTCATGTCCCTAGGCAAATTTGCTTTCAGATCTATCAAGACCGCCAAAAACCCTGAAGAAATTCTACAGATCCTTCAAGCCCACGTGGACAGATTAAACGAAGAAGATAGAGATATACTCGGCTAAAATAGCTAGCTGGCCAGAAACCGATAAGCTATTATAATAAGCATCAAGCTGCTGAGTGCCATCGAGTATAGCAATCGAATTGAAAGTGTTGGCCAGTATGACACCCTCACGAACCAACTAGTGCTTTCAGTGCTCAGTAATGTGAAGTAACTTCCACATTTTGGCATTTATTATGTTCTTTAGTACATTTATGCCTAATTGATAACTATATCCGTTGATGATTCCTCAAGAAGTGGAATTGACCGTACTTAGCTACTCTACAGGAGAGCAATTCGTAGTAACAGCGAACCGACTCAGAGATTAACTGGGCACGTGAGCTCAATCATCTGACAATACTATTATGAATGTTCTATTTGCCATACTCAACTCTGGATTTTCACGGTTCACGCTTTTCGTAAAGATTTATAGACATTGTAGATGGTTTAGGAAGACAACATGCCACAAGAAAGAAGGAAAAAAACTTCAATGGTCATGGGAACTAAAACATGAATTAAGAGCAAGCGGTATAAACCATACACTACTAAAAGGTGAAGGTACGAAATTTGACCACATTTGTTAGATTCTTGTTGTTACGTCAGGTACACTGTTTAGTATGTTCATTCGTCGGTGGTTCTCCAGATGGAGGAATTGGGCTACTTAAGTAGTTGGCAGTGGAGTCGCCTAGTCAGCTGCTGGTTGCTAGGTGCAGAGGGGGAAAACTCTCCACATACCATCCTGGTACATCCAGTTTATTACATTTCCTCCTGGTACCGAATATAATAATTTTAGAGGAGTGGCATAATGGAATGGCAATTGTTAGGATTAGACAGCGTAGGCTAAAAATACCTCGAAAGGTAGAGCACTACCTAAACAATGTCAATGCGAATATGAATGAGGAGGAGGACCTACCAGATGAGGGTCCAAGAAACCTCAGGCAATAGTGAGACTTTTTGCACCTGTCCTGATTGGGCTTTTCCATCACCCAGCCATTCTCTTTGCCATTCTCTTACTGTCAACGAGTACTTAGCATGTACGGACCTAAAGTACTTCGTGGATATGTTATATGCAGATCTATGAAGAACTATGTGCAGGTTGGCTGTGGAGAGTTTTCACCCATCTTGTTGAACTTGTGGGACATGTGTCAACCTGTGAGTGCGGGCAACTGTGAAACATGTTGCCTGCAGGTCAACGACATCATACAGGCTTGAGATGATGTGGATATCTCCCACATGTTTCAGAGGTACATGGTGCAGATGAAACAGGGATATGTGCACGATTAGGACGTACAGTTATCATGCACAGTCAATTACGGGACGCCGGTATCGGATGTGGGAGTCCCCAGGATTGACTATATATAGAGAGAATCCCGCTCTTGTTTGAGCGGTATCAATAAGAAGATTAAGATCACGGATACCAACTCTAAAGAAGACCATAAGCGTTTAAGATGATCACTGAAGTCCCACACTTAAGGGACTTGTTGAACTCCAACTTGATAACTGTTCCAGATTATGGGAGTGTATATCACAACTCACAACACATCTCGACAATTCTCGCACTTTAGTCTTGTAAGGTACAACTTACCATCCCAGTATATTAATATATACTAAAACATAGGTTGAAACTCACTAACCCACCTGATAACCGTTTTATTGTTGTATATATATATATGTATCATCTCTTTGTTCAACCTAATTTTGTTCAGTTAAAAATTGGCGCAGATCCCACTGGTTAAGGATCACTAATGAGGCCATATTCAGCAAGTTTGGCTTTCAATTGCTCTTGGTCACCATTTTGCAAGTAAGTCCTTGCTACCTCGTCCATAGCATACTCGGATGTTGCGTTAACGATTAGGTTGCTGCTCAACCAGTTACCACCTGAGATTGACATCAACCAGTACGCAGCTCTGAGCGTCAAATCCCCTTTATCATCGCCTAGGGGTCTATTGAAATTACCTTCTGGTCCGCGGGATTCGGCCTCTTCCCAGCTTCCTAACCATGATGGCACAGGAAGGGTTTTGACGTCATTTGGGAGAAGGAAGGTCACAAACTTCACACTAGTTCCATTCTGCCCATCCAAGCCATTACTGTAATCTCCATATTCCCCTCTCTTCAACGCTGCGGCATCCAGTAACTGTAAAAACGTTAACAATTGATAGAAGAATACTAAACGAAGCATGAGGACAATCTATAAAAACTATTATAAATTGCTTCTCGCGTCGTTATTGACATTTATATTCACAAATTTAGAGTAATAGAAGAAAAAGGCAATACTCCTTAGTTTCATGCCTGCTAAAATTCCTACTGCAGTTTCTGCAGACACTTTCTATGTACGCGCATGCACACGCTCGCGATGCAAGATGACACCGCATACATCAGGATCGTGGCACTAATTCTCATCTACAATCGCATATATTTGGAACGGTTACTTCGTTGGTCCGCAAAGACATCCTAGGGTTGTGAAACTTCAGTATTCACTTCAGTCATTTTTATTCTTATGTGCATCTAAGATATACTAAGAAATCCCTAAACATCCTGTTCTCAGACTGAGCTGATTCCATAACCTTTTCGAGAACAACTTCATCCATTCCTTGATCCATTCCTTGGTGTCGATCACTGTTTCATTTACCCTGTTCTTATACACCCATATGAACACCCAGTACATCTGAAGATGTATTGGTTTCTCAAGTTCAACAACACAAACCATACCATGATCAATTCCTCTCGTGTCTTTTTTTATTTATTTGTTTGTTTTTCTTTTGCTATTTTGCTCTTTTTTTATTGTTCCTTTTTTATTGTTCCTTTTTTATTGTTCCTTTTTTTATTGTTCCTTTTTTTGTTGTTCCTTTTTTGTTGTTCCTTTTTTTGTTGTTCCTCTTTTTTTTTTTTGTTTTTTCCTTCATTTTTTGTTCAAGTAATAATTGGCATACTATTCATTTCCCTTAGCAGCCGTTGGGTCGGTCGCTAACACAAGCTTGATCATTGAATTCTCTTTTCGGTTCCAGTACATCCGCGACTCTGTAGTCGAACTCACGCTTACGAACGAAGTCTAGGCATCTAGGGCAGTGCGCACTGATATCACTGTTAGTGCCAAACTCCCTCCTCGCACTTGATAATATGTTTATAGCCACACAATTGTCAAATACTTGCCACCCACCAGTCCAGGAAACACACGCAACATTTCCCCTAGCCATAGCGCACATAGCTGACCTGGCCAAGTTTTCCCATCCGCATGTTCCCGACAAATAATTTTGCAAAGCTCTTAAACCCAGAATCCTGGCTACGTGTCTTCTTGAGCGTTTCCATTTCTTTTTGAAGAAGTAAACCTGCCGTCTCTTTTCCACACTCACTAAAGATTGGGGTGGCTTAGGATCACGTGCAATAAGACCATCATCAGCTAGGCTGGCTTTCAAGAGCTCTTGGTCACCGGTTTGCAAGTACGACAATGCTGTCGCGTCCAAATTAGAATCAACTGATCTTTTAACGATTTCATGGTCATTACTGCTCAACCAGTTACCACCTGTCATCGACATCAACCAGTACGCTGCTCTGAGCTTCACATCCGCTATATCATCACCTAGAGGTGTGTCAAAATTACCTTCTGGTGCGATAAATTCTGCCTCTTCCCAGTTCTTTAGCCATGACGGCACAGGAAGGGCCTTCACCTCATCTGGGAATGTGACGGTCACAAACTTCACAGGAGTCGCATTCTTGCCAATCAAGCCTTCGGTCGAATTCATATCGTTCTTGGAACTTCTTCTTTCCCTTTCAGATATTGCTAGAGCCTCCAGTAACCGTAAAAACGGTATCAATTGATAGAAGAACAGTGAACAACGCATAAGGGTTTTCTAGATGTCCTAGTAATCACTTTGCTTGAATATTTATCG
This sequence comes from Metschnikowia santaceciliae, assembly GCA_002374485.1. NCBI lineage: Eukaryota > Fungi > Ascomycota > Pichiomycetes > Serinales > Metschnikowiaceae > Metschnikowia > Metschnikowia santaceciliae. The sequence continues at coordinate 73,771 of NKZN01001326.1, read as the reverse complement.
TCATGTAGATTCATAATTGTTTCACATTATTAGTCAACAAGGAGAAACCTCAAAAGAAGAGAGTAGTTATTAACCTATCAGTTTGTATCCCTACTGCAATTCTTGCAGACACTATTCATGCACATGCATGCTCACGCATATAGGCACAGTGCAGGAACGCACCTCGTACGTTGGGACCCCTTCGCTAATTGTTGCGATCTACCATTTACCTTCGCATACAGTGTTTTTTAAAAGTATTCAAACCAGCGCGGCAAAATGTTTCGAACCACACTAACAAATTTAAACAAACCAATATACATAACCCCTAACAAGTTGTTGTATATAGGATTACTGGGAAACCAGTTCAGTTCTGTCCGTTTTTCACCCTTGATTGGTACTGCAAGACTTCTGTCCCAAATGTAGTACCATATGAGGCAATCGGCCAAATTTAATCGTCCAGATTTAAGATTTCAGAATATCGAATTCTAATGAAAGTTGATGTGAAACATTACGCCATTTGGTTTGAAAGACTGTACGAAGGGTGTACGAAACTTTTTGAATTATTGGTTTGTTTAATTTTCCTAGTGTGGTTTGAACCATTTGCCGCGCTGGTTTGAATACTTTTGAAAAACATTGTATACTGGAACGGCTATTTCATTAGTCCCCTTTGGCCGCCTATAGTTGTGAAATTTTAGTGATCATCTCAGTCACTTCTATTCTTATCTATATGTACACTATACTAAGAAATCCCTGAACACCCTGCTCTCAGACTAAGCTGTTTCCATAACCTCTTTAAGAATTCCTTCATCCCTTGTTCCATTTCTTCTCGGCTCTTGCCGCCACCTCCCTTTTGCGCCAGGGGTTGAAGACCCTTACATAACTCCAACATACCACTGTTTTATCTACCCTGCTTATACTCACTCTGTCAACGAGTACTTAGAATGTACGAGGCGAGGTACTTCGGGGATATGTTGTATGCAGACAAAGGGCTGTGCAGGTTATAGACGATTGGATAAATATCAAGCGTGTCCGCACTCCGTCTTAAGACTTTGGGCTTGTAAGGTACACCTCACATATCCCTGTATATTAATATTTTTGCAGTTGCGCACTCAGCAAGATTGTTAGGTGTTTAGGAAGTGAGACAAGTTTCTTAGTCAAGTGTGTCTTCAAATAGGGTGAAGTCACACTCTCTACATCAGTTGGTGTAGTTCCCATAGTTGTAGTCATCTTATTGATACTATTCCTCTTCTTCGGGATTGATACCGGTGTATTCAATGATCTCTATAAATTTGCGCTCCTTGGTCTAATTTATAGTCTCTCCCAGCTCGACGCTGGTACCATGCAGGTCACTCACGTGACCTCCATCTTTCAGATAAGAGTGGTCACAGATGCCTCCAATTCGCACAGCCCTAGGGCTTCGCGAATCTTCACGGGACCATACGTGCCTCAACCTAAAGTATAGAACGCGTATGTTCAACAAATATGTACTAAAGCAATATGTTGAAACACTCACATGAACATGCAGTACGTCTGAAGATGTACTTAAGTTCATAACACAACCCATATCATAGCCGTCATATTGTATTTTTTTTATTTTCTTGTTTTCAATTTTTTTTTTTTTTTTGGGGGGGGGTTTTTTTTTTTTTTTTTTCTTTTTTTAATTTTTTTTTTTTTTTTGGGGGGGGGTTTCCTTTTCTTTTCTTTCCTTCTTTGTTTCCTTTTTTTCTTAAATAATAGACAAACTAGTCATTTAGCTCAACAACGGGTAGGTCGGTTGCTAACACAGCATCTCTTATCATATCGTCTTTTCGATAAGTAATTCCTTCTAAAATCTTGCACCTCCTCGCCAAGATCCCGCTTAAATACATACTCTAAGCAGTAATTGCAGGACGCACTGAGACCATTTCGAAAGCCAAATTTGTTCTTCGCACTTTCTAATATTTGGGCAGCCACACACTTTGGAAATGAATGCCACCCACCAGTCCAGGAAACACACGCAAGGCTTCCCTGTCTTTCAGCGCATACAGCCGACCTGCCCAACAACAACCACTCACATCCTCCTCTCAAACGCTCCTCCAAAAAATATAGAGCCGCATACAGGGCCACGTGCTGCATCGAGCGAGACCAATTCTCGTCCCGGAAGTTAGCCAGCTGTCTCTTTTCCACACTCACTAAAGATTGGAGTGGCTTAGGATCACGTGCAATAAGACCATCATCAGCTAGACTGGCTCTCAAGAGCTCTTGGTCACCGGTTTGCAAGTACGACAATGCTGTCGCGTCCAAATTAGAATCAACTGATCTTTTAACGATTTCATGGTCCTTACTGCTCAACAAGTTCCCACCTGTCATCGACCTCAACCAGTACGCTGCTCTGAGCTTCACATCCGCTATATCATCACCTAGAGGTGTGTCAAAATTACCTTCTGGTGCGATAAATTCTGCCTCTTCCCAGCTCTCTAGCCATGACGGCACAGGAAGGGCCTTCACCTCATCTGGGAACGTGACAGTCACAAACTTTACAGGAGTCGCACTCTGGCCAATCAAGGGTTCTCCCAAGCTTGTATCGTTCCTCGAACTTTCTTCTGGCTGCCCAGGCAAAACTTGGGCTGCCAGTAACTGTAAAACTGGTATCAATTGTAAGAAGAATAGTGAACAAACCATATGAACTGTCCATAAATTCTACGAAGTATTTTGCCGGTCTAGTTATTTTCATTTATATTTGTTGTCTTTACACACAATCAGAAAAGAGACATAAGCTAAAAGAGGAAAATAGTTATTAACCCTTCATTTCTATGGCTGCTGCAATTCTGGCATATAAAGTTTGTGCCCGCGTATGCGCATGGTTGTAGTAGCGTACCCTATTCATTACAATTTTGGTGTACGTGCTGTAATCAGAGGGTAAACCTAATACTGTAAATCATAAGGTCTTTAGCTTATGCCAGCTTTCTGAAGTCGTAACCAAGCCATTCCATTTCGGCTGACGCTAAAAGAGCCATACAACATTCATACACGAGACTCACGGGTATGCCTTGTCTCACCGTTCCCCATATTGCCTTTCTCACATGGATAAATAAGGATTTATCGGTTAAATTGACAAATGACCAACTGCTCTGAGTCGGAAAAAAAATTAAGCTTATGGAGCACCAGGCACCTAGATGAAAAATAAATCTGGTTAAGAAAATACTCTGCATTGTTTTTACAGAGCTCTTGCAAATATTGCCACCAAATAAAGCTTCACCCTCCTTCGATCTCAAGCATACTTGCGTGATGCCTTGGGAACCATGCAACGTACCTGATACATTGCAAAAAAGTTATTGATCAAGTCCTCAACACCTCCCGATAGAAATTTGCCCCAGTACTCGTATTTTTTAGGTCCTGTTTCCTGGAAAAGGTGCACTCAATCAATAAGCAGTGAGAATCTTAAACCCTTTGCGAATAAATGCCCTAAATCGGTCGCATAAGCTCCAGGTCGCGTAATAACTCTAACAGACATTTCGAAAGTTGGAATCTTTAAGAAAAAAAAATTACGGCCTAAAAACTAAACTGAAATGTAATTCAAATGGCAAGCTATTGGTGACCCTCTAATTGACTCGACGTGGGCATGTGCAAATATATACAGGGAAGCTAGTTAATACTAGCAAATTTTTTAGTTCCTGAAACCCTCAACATGTTACAATTTCTCACAGCTTTACACTTCTCACATCCTCACAGTTTATTACAGTTTTACATTTCCTCACAGTTTATTACAGTTTCTTAAAATTTTTCACAAGATCTTATAATCACTTACAATAGATTACAGGTTCGTCCATCTCTTAAATCCATAACCTCGAAATCCAAAATCATAAAAATGCCTTGCATAGGCCCCTGATTTTTTCAGCTATTGTTCCTGCCCTTGGCTCATTCCAATATCTCATTCCTGTCCATGCGCATTAAACTCACCTCACGGTTGTATTCCTGAGGGGAAGCCCACCCGAACTATAGTCGCGACCTAAGCATTCCCACGCGCGCTCACGTGAAAAGTAAACTTTGAACATCCGTATACATTGTACGGATGGGAACAATAGAGTCATGTCCAATCTCAACCCTACCGCACGCAATGACCTCAATGGCGGCGTGGCCCGATTGTTCACCATCCTCGTGTCGGCCATTGGCTCGTTTCTCTTTGTTACCTGTGTTTCTTTTGGAGCAAATATCTACCACCTTAGAGATGTCATGAGTGGACGGGAAAAGAAGAACCAGCCCAAGGCACACAATGCCACTTATAACTATACTCCGCGTGAGCCTTACCCGGACCTTAAGAAGATGAAAATCACCACGGACTTGAGCTATTACGCCAAGCAGTTGAGTTTGGACTTGGAGCTGTATGATATCACCACTGCGGATGGCCATATTCTCACTTTACACCGAGTCATTGACCCCACTGACTCCTTGGAAACTCGCAATAATAAACCTCCCATTCTCTTACAGCATGGGCTTCTCCTGTGTTCAGGAGCTTGGCTTGCTCCAGGGACAAACTCGCTCCCGTATTATTTCATGGAACAAGGCTATGATGTGTGGATGGGCAATAACAGGTGTGGGTTCAAGCCTAGACATGCGGAATTCAAGGGTAATTTGATGCACAACGAGAAGGTATGGGATTGGGACGTTCGCCATTTGGCCTACTATGATTTGCCTTGCATCATAGATAATGTCTTGGCCCATAAACCCAACCATTCCAAATTGTACTTGGTGGGCCATCTGCAAGGGTGCACGCAGTCCTTGATCTTGTTGAGAAACGGCGATCTCAAGGACTACCATAAGAAGGTGGAACACTTCTTTTTATTGGCTCCGGCTGCGTTCCCAGGCAGTTTGTTCTATGACCGGGCGTTCATCAAGTTTATCCACAGCAAGTCGCCTCGCATGTACAATGCCATCTTTGGGAATTGCTGTTTCTTGGCCATCTTGACTCAATTTCGCTCACTCATTGGCACTCATAGACTCTTTAGTCTCTTGTCGTACCAGATATTCAAGTATCTCTTTGGATGGAGCATCAGGAATTGTTACAAAAACAAAAAGGTAATACATATTCAGTTTCTTTTCAATGCAACCTGCGTCTCTGCAAAGTTGATGTCGTGGTGGTTATCGAAATCGGTGGAGGAGGGCTTTCTGAACCAGCTCCAACCAAAAAGTGCTTATAGAGAAGGCACCACTGCGGACTTCACTCCCATCAGTTCGGTGAAGTCTCGGCCCGAAGGTGGTTCTGAGGAAAATGCTGAGAAGCCAGCTCAAATTTCCGAAGAAAAACCCGAAAAACCCGAAAAACCTGAGAAGACAGTTCATGTTCCCAACCCTGTGGACGACTCCAAGTCGTTTTTCCCTTACAAACAGGAGTGGTTCACGTCCAGCACCAAGGAAGAAATTGTGCCCATGTCTGTTTTCATTGGAGGAGAAGACTTTCTTGTTGATGGGTCACGGTTTGCAACGCACATGAAACATTATGAGCGGAAATACTTCCAGGAAGGAGGAAACCTTCAGGTTGTAGAATTGCCGGATTACAATCATCTAGACGTTATCTGGGCTCTGAACTGCATTGGCAAAATCGGCATGGTGATCAACGATACTGTTAAAAAGAATGAGGTCAATAAAACGGTTTAAGCTAGTTGTTAATAGTTAAGTTGGACGTGGTACTGCGCTCCGCTACCTGCTGGTCTGCATACTTCAAAGCAGTAAAGATGTATTCCCAGAAGAGGGGCTCATGGACGCTCAGTCCAACATACACACCGTCCTTTTCTCTGTACATGGGGTCGGTGTTTGGGGTAACAAAGGTGATTTCGCCCATGCGAGGACCTTCTGTCTGCACTTCCAAATGACGTTGAAGGAAGTGGAAGTCACAGGCACTGGCGAAATCCGCATAGGCGGGATCGTCCTTCGCAACCATGGCAAGAATCAAATACAAGGCCACCGGGTCATGGATGGGCGGTCCTTCGAAGAACTCATACCTCTCGATATATACGGCTGAATAGAAATTCAAGAGCGTCGAGAACATGTGCCTCAAGCCCGAGTTGCGGCCTCCAGCCTCGGAGTAGATACCATCACACACACGCTTCGTGGCCAAGATGGTATGGGTAAGGTTCAAGGGAGCCAAGACAATTTTTCCAGCTAACTCCGGAGCCTTAAGCACGATTTTTGCCGCATGGGGGTCCACGGCTATGTTGAATTCCGCATATGGGGTAATGTTGCCGGTGCCAAAAGCTCCACCCATAATGGACACATATTTCACCTTGCTTAGGGACGCAGGGTATTTTTGGATATAATTTGCAAAGTTAGTAAGAGCTCCAATACACACTATGCAAATTTCACCATTATATTTGTCAATGGCTTGGGCAAGAGCCTCCAAGTACAGCTGGTCACGTGAGACCTGGATCACCGAGTGGTCCGGCACACGCACGCCGCCTAAGCCCGATTCTCCATGGACATCGGCTGCACTTTTGGGTTCCACCTTAAGCGGCCGGGCTTCCCCCGGATACACAGGAATCTCGTCCTGTTTAAAGTGCAAAATATCGAGCAACGATAAAGTATTGTGGGTTGTTTTCTCCAACTGCACATTACCATGGACCGTGGAAATGCCCACTAAGTTAAAAGCAGGATGGCAAGCTGCAAGAAGAATTGCAAAGGCGTCATCATTTCCCGGGTCACAGTCAAGCCAAAGAGGGATAGGAGACTTGGGATGGAATGTTGAATCATCAAATTTATCAGATTTTCCAAATTTTTCTGACTTTAATTTTTCTGAATCAAATTCTTGTGGTTTAATTTTTTCGGGTCCTCCATATTTTCCTGGTTGATCTGTTTCCTGGGTTTCACCTGGTTTCTCAAATCTGTTGCTTCTGTCGACGTCGCGTCTGTCGGTGTGGGTGTCGCACCTCTTCAGGGTCTCGTTTTGTTCAATGGACCTGTTCTGCGAAGACATAGCTGCTTTTTCGGATGTTGGTGTTTCTTTTTTTTCGTCGGGTGTCTTTTTGTGTCTTTTTGTGTCTTTCTTTGCTCTGTTGAAATCTCGTTCAACTTCGTACTCTGATTTTGATGCCTTGTCCAGAGCCCGGAGGATTTGGGCTTTTTATAAGAGGCGGAGACGGAGGATCTGAGATAATAGCGCGAATAGAGGGCCTGCGTTCTGCGCTGCGGCGTTTGACGCCCCCACGTTTCGCTAACAAGAGATAATCCGAAACCTTGTATTTTACGTAGTTTTTTTTGACGGATTTTTGTTGACGGATTTCTGTTGACAAATTTTTGTTCACAAATTTTTGTTGACAGATATCTGTTGACGGATTCTTGTTGATTTTTCTATTTTAGTTCTATTCTTGGTCCTATGGCTGCTTGCCTTCCTCTTCTACAGGAACAACAAAGGCCCCTGCCAAACTGAATGCAGGCTCATTGATGTTGCAGTGCTGGTAACTCAACACCCCCACGCCGCCTGCATCCAACACCAAGTCTGGGTTCTGGTTAAGCGGTCTTCCGACCCATCTCGATGCAAAGCACCGGAGTATGTGCCCGTGAGCCACCAACACCACATCGCACGGAACGTTCTTTTCCATGGCCTCCGCGTGCACCTTGCGCACTCTGGAAATCAACGCATCCACCCGGGCCGTCACCTGCAAATAGTCCTCTCCGTTTTCACAGCCATACTCGAAAATGTTCCACACTTCGCCATTGGCCTCGTGGCCCCTCAGCTTGCGTAAGTCGATGATCTCCTGTGTCCGGAGTCCCTCGTAGTCGCCATACTCCCACTCTCTCAAGTCGTTATCCTCGGAAATAGGAATGGCGTTACGAACTGACTCTTCAAGGCCTTCGATCAACAACTCAGCGGTTTTCTTGGCCCGTGTCCGCGGCGAAGTAATCAACATCTTAATGTTCTGCGGCTGGATCAAGTGGAACGGCGAGAACCCAATCAACTGCTTTCCGGTGTTTCTCATTTGGGTCACTCCAAACGGCGTGAGGTCCAAGTCGGTGACCGACGTGTACTGGCCTGATTTGGACCACGACGTCTGCCCGTGTCGGACAAAAACCAATCTGGGAGTATGCTTGGCCATTGTGATGAAAAGTCCAAAGCCGGGAATCTGGAAAATAAGCTGTCAAAAATAAAAATGTCTGCTAATGCGCGATCTATAGTCTGACTGTCATGTGACCACTCCACCATTGCGCCAATTTCCCATTGTATTCCGTTCCAAACCTTTCCAAACCGTTCCATTCCGCTGAAATTCTGTCCCTCCTAATCCGTTCGATCCCTTTGCTCCCTTCAATTTTCCAATTCCTTCCATTTTATTTTTTTACCTTCCTCCACCGCCACCCTGCATATAACGCGGCACTGAAAATCCCGACACATTCCCTCACTCTTCACCATGTCTTCGAAAGCACAGGTCACGGAGAAAATCCTCTCACTTTTAAAGACGCTCCCTAAGGAGCGCTTATCTCATTATGCATCGTTCAAGGATGTGCAGATCCAGCGGTTCTCCAACCCCGAAATCGTCAGTGGCATCAGCGAGCAGGACTTGAAGCTCCAGTACATCTCGTTGAGAGAGTTGGTCAATGACAAGTACAGAAACTACTACAAGCTCGACGATAAGTTGATGAAGCCTAAGGGTAACCCTCGGTACTACGAGCGGATCATGAGTGAGATCAAGGGTGAGAAGAAGGAGACTTGGCTCAGTGCCATGCGGACGGTGTTGGCTGGACGTTAGTTTTACGTGAGGTGTACATAGAAAAGGAAAAAATAATGAAGGTTTTGCGACTTTGTAATGAACTGCTGTTTAGTGGGATGCTTGGTCTAAGACTAAGCAGAAGATTAAATGAAGTCTCCTTTCCTGTTTCCTTGTTTTCCTTGTTTTTCTGTTTCATGATTGTTTCAGCTTAGTATCAGCTTAGTATCAGCTTAGTATCGGTTTCGTTTCATGACTGTTTCATGTATCACCCGGATTTCTATTCTAGTTAGCCTTGTTTCTTCTCTACACTTGGTTAATGTGGTAGTCTTGGCCACGTGACTTACTCTTCCCCGATGCCTAAAGACACACGCTAGATTTCCCAAATGTCCCAAAGAAATCCCCAAAAACATATCTCTATAAAGTTCCTAAAATGAACTCTACTATACAGCCATATGCCACCCCTTTCAATCCCTCACGGGAAATAAAGCGAAATAAATCCCTCACGGAAAACAACAGGCAAATAACCGGAAAATAAACGGAACTAAACGGAACTAAACGGAACTAAACGGCTGGTGAATGACTAGTCTGCACTGCACCAGGTCATCACAGCACGCAGCATTGTTCTGGGCCGACTTCGCGCACCCATTCATGCATTACTCCATCTCCTCTCTCCATCCACTTTAGGACACACCCAATATCACACAACCTCCAGAGAAGCCCTGAAGAAGCCCTTGAAGCCCCAGAAGAAACTTCTCCCCTCTTCGTCTTCTCCCCTTTTCATCTTCTTCCGCCTTTTAGTCCTCTCCTCCTTTCGTCTGCGTCAAGTATAACAGGACAATATCAATGGGGCGATATAGTACACAGGCCCGACGCTATGTGGGAGGTTTGCTAGTGTTAGCTCTAGTGTGTTTGTACTGGTTCTGGCTTCGCGCAGACCCCACGGAGGCCTTCTCCCCTGAGCAAATCAATGATATGTTCCAGAACAAGGCCACGGAGGTGAAGGTCAAGAAGACCGAGCTCACGGAGCAGCTGATCGTGTCTCCATATTTAGATAAGCAGACGTTGAAGAATGCCAACTGGGACTTGGCTGGCGATATCGTGGTGCAGAACGGCCAGTTCATCAGTCTCACGTCGGACTCCAAGCACCAGGCCAGCAATATGTTTTCCAAGAATCCCATTCGGGCTCTGTCGTTTGAAATGGAGCTCACCTTCCATATCCATGGCAAAGGTGGACTTCATGCGGATGGCTTGGCCATATGGTTCCTCAAGGAGCCCTCACCCATAGGCGATATCTTTGGCGCCCGAAACAATTTCGAGGGCTTGGCCATTATAATAGATACGTTTCAGAATGGACCATCGGGTAGTTTTCCTTATATCAGTGCGCATGGTGGCAGAGGAAAGTACTTCTTCGATAAGTACTTGGATGGATTGGACACCAAGATGGCCGGGTGTACGGCCAAGTCGGTGATCAACCCTGCGTCGGGCTTGACCCGCTTGAGGATCATACACACCAAGGAAGGGTACCTTTCGTTGGATCTCAACTACAATCCTGCTTCCGAGACTGACCAGTGGCATAACTGTTTCACTTTGACGGATGTGGTCCTTCCGCCAAACCCGTACTTGGGGCTTTCGGCCGAAACTGGCGAATTGACCCAAAACGTGGATATCATTGAAAATAGAATCTTCGGTGTCTACCTGCCGGAAGATGGAGACTCTATAGACAATGTGATTGAGCTAGAACATCTTATAGAGGAGCAGGAACCAGTGACCAAGGGATCACCGGGCCGCAAACAAAAGAAAAGCCGGAAGTCTGTGGTTAGACTTAAAAAGGCTGAGGAGAGGATTAAACAGAGAGAAAGAGCTTATCGTCTAGAAAAGTACGGAGACCCCAATGCTACGTTTGTCCGGAGATGGGCCAGACGCATATGGACTTTGACGAAGGTTATCACGTGCCTGGTTCTCCTGGTGACTCTTGTGTGGGTGGCTTTGAAGATCTATAAACACAAGACTGCTGGTCGCTACAAAAGAGGCGGGCTCCTAGACTAATAACTACCTATACATATTTTATCGTGCGTCTATTTCTATGTAAAAGTACAATTATGCCCTGGCTCTTCTTCTCTTGGTGTTCTTCAGGGATCCACTGAAGCCAGTGGTGGAAGAAGCTTTCTCTGTCTCTGGGTCAAGCTTCAAGGAGTTGCTCAATTCGAGCTGGAACGTTATTCTTTTGATGTCGAAGAATCTGAAACATAAGGCCATGATATTCTTCTGCACCGTCACCTTTTTATCTTCAACAAATGGGTTGATCTTGTAAGTTTGGGAGTTTCTGGCAAACCCATGAGATTCGTAGAACTCCACTAGCTTGGAATCCACGGAAAACGCATCTGCTGTCAAGAGAATTTTGATGTTGGAGCTTTTCAAGTTGTTGTCGGCAATGTATCTCAGGCAAAAAGTCCTGACCTTCTCCTTGGCGTAGTCAAGGAGTTCCTCCTCCAAGCCTGCCTTGCGATAGGACTTTCTCACGTGAAGCCCGCTGATTTTAGCACAGAAAGTATCGGCCGTTGATTGTGAAGGCATTGGAATCACTGTGACCACTGCAATGGGCAGGTTTCTGTACTCGATGAAATCCGTGCTATCTGACGCACTTTTGATGAACGGGCTGTCCATATCCTCGGGTCTGGCCGTGGCATAGATCTTCAAAGGGAACCGAAAGATCTTTGCCATCACGGCCTCATCAGCAAGCGAATCGCTGATGACTCTGAACTCGTCGGTGATCATGAAACTGGCAAGTCCAATTGAGCCTGCCAAGAAGATGATGGCCGGGAAGAACGATGTGAGCATGTACTTATGGCGAATGGCCAATCTGATAAACTCCGAGACCGAGTCGGAGATTTCATAGAGCTCTCCATACGCGTAGATGGAGAAACCAATCAAAACCACGATGGCATAGATCTGCGTGAGCGGGTGCCAGACGATTCTGCTGTTGCACTTACTCTGCAATTGCCTGTAGTAATCACCATGGAAAGTCAAAGCGACGGTGGCCAATTGGGGTTCCAAGGGCACTCTGCGAATGACCGCCTCCGCATCCGCATCCAACGGTTTATTGAGATCCACCTCTTTTTGCTCGACCATTGACTCGTGTGAAGAAAACGAAAGTGTGCGATGGGTCTAGATAAATGGTCCATGAGACATGTACGCGCACGTGGGCTATTGCCTATTAAAACCATGCGCAGTGCTGCGCGTACTAGTGCTGCAATTCTGCGACCTGCCACGCCAAATCTGACAACTGCGACGCCTGCGACAACTGTGACACTGGCTGTAAATCGCACGCATTAAAGCCCCCCTCATAATTCTCATGATCCCCTAGTACAACCACTTATGACCTTCACTATGACCTTCACTATAACCTTCACTATTACCATCCATTGAAACCCCCTAAAGCCTTAAACACCCATCTGAACCTCTCTAGTTATTACTAAAACCTAGAGTCATCATGATTTGGTCTGCTTGGTCTTGTGTGTATTGTTAGGATATTGTGGTTTGGTGGTGAATTGTGTTGCACTTATAGTACTCTTGAGAATGGTGTGTGAATATTTGGTTGTGGTTTTCTCAGGGCGGATGGTGCTGCTTATATAGCCTGGTCCGGCATGTGCGCATACAATGATACAGCATGTGAAGTCAGTCCGGTCTATATGGTCTCTATATGCTGAAAGCAGTCTAGGCTTGTGATAAGGACAGTCACTCATAGTGGTCTAGGATTCAGGAGAGCTCAGGATGGTAATGGCAATACTCAATAGCACCAGAAGCAGATCCAGGTTCAGGTCTTGGGATAGATATGGATAGGAATCGATATGCTAGTGGCATAGATGTACCACTTCAGGTATATCCAAACATCTACACCATAGAAGGGCTAGTTTCTGCTAGGTGTGTTCAAGTTGTCCTTATACAAGACACTACTAAGTCGTATACTTACCACTATATCAGGTTCTTGAAAGCACTAGACGTGATAAGCACTTTTGGGTGATACTTTTGGGTGACAGAAACCATAATATCAGCGACTTGCCCTGGCTGGTAGTATCCTATAGTGTGTCCTTGTTTATCGTGACTAGCTCCGTGACCATGAAGAGTAAAACTTCCGTGTCTAGGCCAAGCAGGACAGCTGAAACGGAACAGCAAAGATTAGGTATCAGGTCAGAAGTTTAAGTGAGTTGGATACTCCGGTTACTGTGCGCTGTTGGTCAAAGAATTGAAGTCTACTCTCTTGGTTTAACCATGGATTAAAGAATATGAACTGAGAATCTGAGGCACGAACTGAAGCTAAGGTTTAAGATTTAATCTGAAGCCAAGGGATTGAAGCTAAAGCTCAAGAACTGAATTGAAGAACTGAAGATAAGGGTTTGAAGAAAGAAGATTGAAAGCTGGACTGAAGAACTGTTGATTGTCAGTTCAACGAATGGGTTTCCTACACTGGATATGAGGGTGTATTGTTTTACAGTACAATGACACTGAGCTGGACCCAAGTCATCCAGAACATAGTCCTGGAGATCACCTATACATAAGATGTGATTATTTATACCATACGGTACCCTGCTCTACAGTGCTATCAATTACTATAACAAGTACTATAAGTACTATAACAAGTACTATATCAAGTACTATAACAAGTACTATAACAAGTACTATATCAAGTACTATAACAAGTACTATAACAAGTACTATACTTGACTTTACTTGGTTTATGCTTGGCTTATACTTGACTTATACTTGGTTTATACTTGACTTATACATCACTTATACTTATGGGTATAGGGTAAGTATAGTCATTGGTGGTCTAGTGTAACTCCATACATTCTTCTAAAGGGTATACTGTTGATAGTATAATATGACAAAGTATCAGTCCTTTTTCATATTCCCTCGTTCCACCATTCCAACATTCCCTCGTTCCACCATTCCACCATTCCATCATTCCATCAATCCATCAATCCCTTATTCTATACCACATACCAAGAGTGGACATGTACGTCGAGATACCTAGTCTGGCTATGTCTGGAAGATCACAGAAACTAGAATTAAAGTGATGGTTTATACTAATACTAGACACTATATACTAGCCCAAGTCCTGTGTGCTCTACTAATACTACATGCCACTCTGTAGTACTAGATATTATGCTAGACACTATACTAGACACTATACTAAATAATGTACTAAATACTGAAGTAGAAACTATACTAGACATTGACTACTGACTGGTGAGTTTGGATAATGGTTTGATATTCGTGAGAATGCTCACTTGTACCATTTGACTCCAATATACAAAAATCACACTTTGTTAAGTTGCCCCTGAAACTCAAATAATTGAACTCCAAGCTACATGCACACCAGAACACAACTATCAATTATGTCTATTTATTGTATGGAGTGTCAGGTGTAAGGCAAGTGAGTGAGTACTAAGTAGTGGGTGTGAGTAAGGTGAGTGATGAATCACCAGTGACAGTGCTCAAAACCAAGGAACCATTACCAACCCGAACCAACTCGAAAATACATGAAACAACCGTGACGAGAACCTGAAACATTACTGTTTTGGTCACTAGTCATTAGTAATCAGACCATTTCGGAGATGTGTGGAGTAGCCCGCTGCGCAGCCCTCATGCAGGGCCCACAGTGATAAAAGCCATGGCCATACATTACCAAACATCAAGAAAAAAAATGAACACCATTTAAATTCATGTAAAGGTGTTCCATTCGTGTTTCATCTCTGTTTCATCCTTTTTAATCTCTGTTTCACCATTTTTCATCACGTCTCATAATGGGTCATGTTTGCTATGGTTGTTCATTCTTCACACTTGGTTATTGGCTGATATTCGCAACTTCGGGCCGGGTGTGCGATAACTGTGGCTGCGAACCACATCTGCAACAGAGACCAGAGGCCGTTTAAAAGACATACGTTTGGCCCATTGGTCCAACCAAAGACTTTTCTCCATGCCTACCAGAACACAGAGCTCGCAACCGTTACGTTCAGTATACCCCGGTCAAATCAAGCGAGTGGCCATTATAGGCGGTGGGGCCTCTGGGGCCATATCTTTAGACACATTAGTACAGGAGAAGCAGTTCGATCAAATCACCTTATTTGAGCGGAGAAACACGCTTGGGGGAATCTGGGTCTACGATAAAGACCCCATCAAAACGCCCAATGATTTGATCAAGGTGGGTGCCCCTAGTGTATCCATAGATCCACCTCTTGAGAACCCATTCAAGAAGTCTAAGTTGGCCGAACGAAGAACCCGGATTCTGCCTTCTCATCAACAACGGTTCGAGCAAACACCGGCATACGAGAAGATGAATACCAACATCATTGAGAATATGATGACTTACAGCGACAAAAAGCAATGGGTTCCCGACCAGTCCAATAAATATGTGGACCGAGCAGTGGTGCAGGAATATATCCATGATTATATTCAGAAAAACGCCCACCACGATAATGTCACGATTGAATTGAACACTACAGTGGAACACGTTGAGCGGGTTCCTCGGCCAAATTCCCATACCTACTACTTCACTGTGACGCTTCGCCAAACGCTGCCGGGCAGCGAGGATCTCTGGTACCAGGAGGACTTTGATAGTGTGATTGTCAATGTGGGTCACTACCATATTCCATATATCCCCAAGGTGCCAGGATCAGATGTGATCCAGACAAAGTACCCGGACCGAATTGAACATGCTAAGTTCTTTAGGACTGGTGATAAATACAAGGATAAGGTGGTGGTGGTGGTGGGTTCCAGATCCCTGGGCGCAGATATTACCAAGTACGCTGCCGACTTTGCTACCAAGGTGTACCAGCTGATCCGGACAGTGGGCCAGATCAGGAAAGCCGTGAATGCTCCAAATCTGGAGCAGAAGCCCGTCATACAACGGTACGAGGAAATTGCAGACGGTGGCTTCAAGGTGGTGTTCCAGGATGGCTCCGAGGTGGTTAACCCCGACTACGTGGTGTATGCCACTGGGTATCAGTTCCTGTTCCCCTTTCTCGTGGACCATTTGGGCGACATCACCAAAGAAGGCCGCATTGTGCCAGATCTCTACCAGCATACGTTCTTGACCCAGGAACCACTTCTCCCTTTCATTGGCGTGCCTACAGATGCCATCTCGTTCCGTGCGTTCGAGTACCAGGCCATATGGGTAGCACGGTTCTTGGCAGGCCGGGTGGAGCTTCCGCCTTTAGAGACTCAGAAAAAGTGGCTCCAGGCCCGTTATGACTTGTACAAGGATACAAGAGCTTATCATACGATTGGAGCCACGGATGCTCGTGATTATATGCTTGGGTTGGTGGAGCTTGGAAAACCAAGAAAGGGAGCACCTGCTGGCCATGGCAGGGAGTTTCCTGTTATTACCGAAGAAGAAGTGGAGGAGTATGTGGCAGCAGCCATTCAATTGGCCAAGACCTGGTCGAATTAGATTGAGTGGAGAATTAATGAGTTTGAAGGAAGGTTCATGCTTTTTTTGGCCCCAAGTCCCTGAGTTATAGGAAGTTAACAGTGTCATACAGTTCGTACATTTCTACAGTTCATACAATTGTTAATCCTATGTATAGTTTCATAGTGTCATACTCTCCAAACTGTTTATGGTTCATACTCTTTTGGTATCTGTTTATACCCTGTGTAGCACTCATTGTATTCGTACAGTTCTCACTGTTTATACTGTCTGTTTATACTGTCATACTGTCAGTTCATACTAATAATACTGTCTATAGTGCCCAGTCAACCCGTCATTGATAGCTGCTGGCCTTAGTGGCTGTTTGCCAAATGACCGGCAATAGTAAGCACAAATACCGGATGGGTCGTGGAAGATCTGTATCGGATCTATCACTTTATACTATCTATAGTCTTCAGTAGTCATACTATATACTACTTATACTGTTCATACCCAGACCTAGTGCTTAGGCTCAGTACTCAGACCCAGTACTCAGACCCAGTACTCTTTCCTGATGCTGAATTACAGTGCATACAATTTCTACTTCCTACTTCCTACTCACTCTTCACTCTCAGTACTACACTCACTGGGTACTCCATTCATACTTATTGTTCAGACAGTTCATACTCACTTGTCACTTTAGTGCTTATCACCTTCATAGGTGTTTCATGCTTACTCACTAGTACACACATTCATAGTCACCTTCCTTTACCACACCACAGTATATAATACTAACCACCATTGACTACCAACATCTACTGCCAACCACTATTATCTGATACACTAAACTACTGCTATAAGTAGACCAAAATACTATAATTTATTCAACCAGTCACTTTTACACTCCTTTGGTAATTCATTGTTCATACTTCTTACTCGTATACTCACTGCTAGTACTCACTTGTAGTGATTTCATATTCTTTATATTCTGTTCAATACACTCTAATTGCTTTGGAGTCTGTCTCATGCTCTAATCTATACTCTTTGTTGTACTCAAATTTTCATAGTGTGTCTTACGGTTTGTTTCATAATTCTACTCGTTCTAGGTCTCTGAAGCACTCAGTTCCATACTTTCAAGAACTGCTTCATAGTCAGCTTTAGACCCACTGCTAATACATGTTCTATCTTTCATACGCACTGTTGATAGTCTATTTATACTCTATGTGCCATTCTTTATACTCCTTCACTCCTTCATATCCGGTACACTCTCTATTCACATTCTGTCTTTCACTCTCTTCTCAATCTATTCACACTATCACAGTGGATTCACATTCTGTCATACTGTTACACAAGACCAAACTATGATACCACTCTATCACTCACTCACACTCACACTCACACTGTCTCGTATTACCATATATAACTGCAGAGTTTCACCAGAGGCCCGACCTAGGCCATTCAAATTTAGATCTAGAGCCAGAGCCAGAGCTGGACCTGACCTGACCTGACCTAGCCTAGCCTAGTCTCCACCTACTGCATCTTCTTCAAAGGCTCAACCACAAGCTTATCAAAAGTGAACATCTGCGATATGGTGGTCTGTCTGTTCAACAAGGCTAGCTGGTCGATGGCCTGGTTGTAGAGCGTGGTGATCTGCTCCTTGTCACTTATGTCCTTGTTCTGCTTGAACGAGTCGTGCACTTTTCTGAGCGAGTACTCCCTGAAGTTGTAGTTGTCGAACTTGCGTGCCGTGGCCAAGAGGTTTCTGTACACGCCGAGGATCTGCTTGGTGCTGGGACTCATGCTGGGAAAGGGGTGGGGAAATGGTCGGGAGGAAGTGGCGAGAAGATGGAGGTGTGGTGTATGAGGAGTCTACTGCGAGCGAGCGCGCACTCACTGTGGGTGCCAAAGAGAGAGTGAAGAGTATGGAGTGAAGAGTAGAGAGTAGAGAGTAGAGAGTAGAGAGTAGAGAGTAGAGAGTAGAGAGTAGATATTAGGTAAATAGTAGAGAGAGCGTGGAATATAGGGAGAGGGAGGGAGAGGCTTTTCTGGTGTGAGTAGCTCAGAGCCAATTCTGTATGGTAGTATATTCCTCACTTATTCAGATGTTCACTCTAATTCACTTTTCAAACCTTCAATCTCACCTTTATTTCACTTCGGGAATTTTTTCTGCCTAGGCGTTTTCGTCAGCCTCAACCTTGGCGAGATACTCCTCTAAGTCTTGTTGCGACATCTTCTTGGTCTTGTTCTTGGACTTCTTGGTGCTGGCATCGGCCATCATCTCCTCGAAGATCCGCGCGTCCTCGTCTTCCTCCTTAGACCGCTTCATAGCAAGGAGCTCCTTTCCAATAAACACTACGGCCTCGGCCCGTGATACTCGTTCTTTCTTGCTCAACGCCTTGTCGTTGAGAAGCTTATGTGTGACCTTGGCCAAAATTCCATTGACTTCGAACTGAGTCGATGCCCATGCCGTGGCAAGGAACTTGCCTGTGATTACTCTCTCGGCCTCCATCTGCTGGTACCTGTCCTGTTCCGTAAGCTCAGCACCAGTTTGTTCAAGAGCAGCTTGCTGCTTCAACATCTCTTCTGCAGAAGCCTGAGCATCAATGGCACTCTTTAAAATCAGAAAGCCACCCTTAACTCGTTCGCTCTTAGACTTCACGCTGGTGTAGAGTTTGGAAACGCCAAAGGTCTTGGCGGACAGGATCGTGGCATTGCCTTGAGTCACGTAGATCTTTCCAATCAAGTGCAAGAGCTGAATACCAAAGGACTCGATCTTCAAGTCTTCCAACTCCACCTGAAGCTTGGACCTGTACTGGTTCAAGGCCTCAGGGGTCTTACAGCTTTGGTAACTCTCGATACGGCGGAGCAAGTTGGTCACCAACTTATCCACACGCTCCTGCTTGGCTTGCCTGGACTTCTCCTGCATTTCCGCGAGTTTCTGTCTTCTCTCCTTGGTGAGCTTGGCATGTTTCTTCTTGGCATTCAACTCGTTCTGGAGATCGGTATATCTTGTTTCGGAATTGCCCTCCCCAACCTGCACAGACGAGTCGCTCTTGGAACCTCCAGCAGTAGCCACCAGAGGCTTTTCGAAGTTGTTCTTGGTGGCAAGTTCTGTAGAAACCAGGGGCTTTTCGGGATCGTCGTCGGTTTCGCCCAAAACTTCGGCGGTTTCCGTGATATCCGAGAAAAGGGACAATTCCCCGATCCAGTCAAGGAAACTATCGCCGCCAAAAATCATCTTGAAGAAATCTTGAGGATCAATATCGGCCTGCGCATCGGGACCGTTCCTCTCCTTCATTCCCTGTACTCCAAGCTCATCGTATACGGCTCTGAGTTCGGCGTTGGATAAGATGCCGTAGGCTTCGCCGAGCTCCTGGAACTTGGCAGCAGCCTCGGGATCGTTGCCGTTCTTGTCCGGGTGAAGCTGGATAGCTCTTTTTCGGTAGGCTTTCTTTAACTCCACCTCCGAGGCCTCCACATGGACACCTAGGATTTCATAGTACGTCGTGTCCTTGACCATTGCGGCTGAGCTTTGTGGTAGCCGGGACTTAAGGCTGAGGCCATTGTGCAATATGTGGGTCGTGCGCGGCCCGGAAAGTTTATTCGAGGTTATCAAACAACACCAAGACAATGGGTCATAATTAGTCTGTGTCACTGCGTAATATGATTTAAATAGGTACCGCTACATAAGAAGTACTGTTCCTGATAAACCACCACCTCTACTATTACTACTACTACTACTACTACTACTACTACTACATAACTACTGCTACATAACTACTACTACATAACTACTGCTACGTAACTACTGCTACATGAGAATAATTACTACTACTATTACTACTACACACATACTGCTTAGTACTAATGATCTTTAATGAGTATATGTCAGATCCGGCATAGGTAGTTGCCTACCTATTGAGGAATGTTTAAGCCTCTCTGCAGATATCTACCAGCCACCGACCAGCCACCTAAGCAGCGCGCCTCCCTCTAAGACCTAGTATATATGCAACTCAGATTCCCCGATAGGAGGAATCATCGACGAATATAGATAACTTAGTACAAACGTTACAACAAGAATCTAACAGTATATACAATGATTTGTTAGCAGTGTATTGTAAGCAGTGTATTGTTGTAGTATGTTAACTATTGTAGTATGTTAACTGTTGTGGGTGTACAAATAATAGTGTGTACTAATTAATGAGCGTGATGTTGAAGTGATGATGAGTGCGATGAAGTGATACATAGTGGTGAACAGGAATGCGTAGAGAATAGTGAGGTGGGCGTGGACTGGGTTTTGGTGTGCGCATGCTACTACAACTCTTGCGCAATTGAAAACGCCCAATGGGTGAGATTGTAGATCGTGCAGTCGCACTACAGCGTGAGGGACTACTCTGAGGTACAGTGAGGCAGTCTAGTCAAGCTACTACCATGGGTATCACCATGTGTACTATAAGGTCTACGGGATCTATGGACTATGGATACTACTATGGATACTACGATGAGGTGAGGTCTATGAGGTGAGGGATTGTGGGTGTGAATACCAAGGCTGGGTCGACTACGGCTGTACTTGGGCTAAAGATAGAACTAGTACTACTGCAAACCTGACACCAGAAGAAGTACTACTAAACCTTGAAGACCAAGTACAGACTGGGAAAAGACGGAGAAGACTAGAGATAAGCGAAGTACATGAAGCTAGAAATAAGGCTAAGTATGGTGGAGCACTGTGAGAGTGGGAACACTAGGAACACTGCAAGCCCAAGAATTGCTTAATCAACTAAGAACTGCTTAATCGACTAAGAAATCGGTTGGTAGGGGAGAAAAGAGTCAGCATTCGTCGAGATCTGATGAAATTATCCCGAAACATCTTAGACTTCAATGATTCAACTCCTCCAACTTTTTCCTTCAATAGCAACTAGCATTCAATTCTGGCCCGGTCCAAATTAGCTGCTCACAAATGACCTCTGCTGTTTATATACATTAAGAGAGCATGAAGCAGGGTGGTAACAGAGACATCTGTGGATATAAATGTGGGTATAAATGTGGGTATAGAGAATATGCTAAACATGATAAGAACTGGACTTTGGAACACTACAAACCAAGAGACTACAGAAGTTGATACTGCCTAAGAACCACATTCAAAGGGCCAGAAAACTACCCAAGACTAATACCATGGCCAAGTACTACAGGACTTAATTTACTGAAACACCAAGACTAAGAACTACTGCAAACTCAAACAAGACTAATAAACTAGCTACCACATTACTACGAGACTTGACCATAATCCTTAGGAAACCAGGAATATGTACTACTGTAGGACTACGTAGGGCTAGATCAAGATATCCGGACTGAACCAGACTATACAAGACTTGAGTGTTGACTGAGCTACAAGGTTACACTACTACTTCAAGAATAAGAATAGACTCATACTACAAGCAAAATACTGCCACATCACTGGAACAGTACTTCAGTTGAACAGTATTGGCTGAACAGTATTAGCTGAACAGTATTGGCTGAACAGTATTAGCTGAACAGTATTAGCTGAACAGTATTGGCTGAACAGTACTACAGTTGAACAGTATTGGCTGAACAGTACTTGAAAAGACTTAGCCTAAGAATCAGACTGGGGTACTACCAGACGAAGTACTACTGACAGGAAAAAGAATAAAAAACGGTTTCTAAATTGATGCTGTTTCTACAGATGGCCATGGAGCAGGTCCAAAAGAAGGCCATTCGAAGGAAAAGAAGACAAGGATGAGGATAGAGACGAGAGACGAGAGACGAGAGAGACTTTGAAGATGTGGGTTTAACCCAAGAACAAGGCTGGGTGCTATCACTAGAACAAGACGTTGAAAGTGGGAACTCAAAGGTGATGAATATCTTCAGATGGTGAAAGAATCAATTCCTGTAATGATCTCTGAGGTCATAAGCTAGCCTCAGGATATAGAGATAGTGACTCTCTTGACATTGCCACACTCATCCTCCATTTCAGAACCAACACACAACTTCGTCTAATAGAGGTCAGTGTAGTACCATAATAGATCATGTATAATATAGTATAGTGAAACTACATCGAGTGTAGTGTAGTGTATAGTGAGTGATTGTACTGAGATATAGTGAAGATTGGTGAGTAGTGATAATACGGTAGAGTAGTGAGTAGTGAGTAGTGAGAGTATGGTAGAGTAGGTAGAGTAGGTAGAGTATGGAGGAGTAAACAGGTCAAAGCTTAAAACCAATTGATCATAAGCCATGTCCATACCATTTACTGTGATGGTCAATTCGAATCATCAAAACTTTCCTGATATAAATAATTTTCATAGTTTTCAGATCATTGGAATGGTCATTGGTCAGATTATTATTCATCACAACAGGTCCCTTTATTAAATGACCTTCTAGTTAGGACTTGTCCCAGACCACGTAATGATGTCTTTCCATATCTGGTCAGATGCTACACCCAGCTTACTATCTGTTCATATGGCATTGGTACTGTGCACTATGCTAGACTGAGTCGGTCCTTGATTCTATACAATTAATGTAGAGAGTATTGGACATGTTGGTAGGCAACGTAGGAACAAGCCTCATGGCTCATAACCCCATTTCAATAGTTCCGGTTCCTTCCAATTAAAGCCCAATTAAATAATACACAGTTTTCCTAAAATACAAATCTTTTAAGATAATCAGAAAAGTCATATTACTACCTGAGACATTTTATGGGGTAGTTCTGGAGACCTTGGGTCCTCACAGTAGAACACCGAGCACCTAGCACCTTATCTCGAGTCACATCTCACCTCATCTCACCACATCTCACCACATCTTCGCGAACACTGACCATAGTAATACATACTAACCCATAACAGTAAACAAAATAACAACAGATATTTTCTTTTTTTGCCCTCACTGCTTTCATTCCCCCTTTCTTCTTTTAATATCCATCAGAAATCTTTCAAACCCTGCATATAACTCTTGATAGCTCTTGATAGAGGTTGGGGGGTACCCCACTATGGATCTCGGAGGAGGAGGGTGCGCGAGGTGGAAAAAAAGCGGGAAAAAACAAGCCCCGAGCCCCGAGCCCCGAGCCCCGAGCTCCGAGGTGACGTGCATTAGACATTGATATAAAACACTGCACGTCTGCGCAACCCCCCAAGCTATCATAATTAATCTAAACACACAAGTTTCATGGACATCAGAACTGATCCATTGGTCAACCACTTGAAACACTTGAAACACTTCTGAAACAGATTTGAAACAGATCCTAAACACTCCTGAAACAGATCTGAAGCAGACCTGAAACTTCCAATCCATCTATCATTGATTGGATACCCAACATAATCTGCAGCCAGTGTCTAGTGGACCAAAAGTCTTATCCCATACTATTCGTACTATCCAGAGTATCCAGTGTGATATTGTGTTATCCGTGTGATCTGTGAAATTGTGGTATTGCAATATCCTGATATCGTGGCACTTTGACATTGTGATATTCTGCCATTCTGCTATTCTGGCATTATTGGTGTCGTGTGATCTAGTGTTCTAGATAGTGGTCGGAGTTTTTCGATGAATCCCGCCATGTCCAGCCCCGCGGCGCGCACGTCTCTACTGCTTCTGCTGCTGCAAAATGCAACCTCGCACTGGCATAGTCTAGAGGACCCTCCCAGCCCCACACACCCTTCCACAAAGGAAAACCTTTCTACAAGAGACCCTTCAAAAGACTCTTCTATAAAGGAAGACTTTTCTACAAAAGAAGGTCTTTCTACAAAACAAGACCATGGGAATAAAGACCATGGGAATCTAGAAGATCTTGAAAATCTAGAGGATCTTGATCATAAAGACAAATATATAAAAGGACTGCTTGAGGATAAACTTGGAGTGGCACATGAAAACCTCTTGCCTCTAAAAAAACTCGTGGCTTGCCTTCTTGCGTGTGGCTTATGCTTGTTCTGTGCATTCTGCGACCAAACTGGAGTGACTGTAGCACTTCCACAGATCTCGGGGGACTTGAAGGCGCAGAACTCAATTAATTGGGCGGGTACGTCTTCTTTATTGGCCAATACCGTTTGTCAGGTGATCTTCGGCCGCTTTGCCGATATTTTCGGCCGGAAACAGATGCTCATATTTAGCCTTGCGCTCCTAACCGTGTCTAACCTTCTCTGTGGTTTCGCTACCGTTGGCCCCGAATTCTATGTGTTTAGAGCTTTGGCGGGGATTGGCTCCGGGGGTATATCTTCCTTGGCCATGGTTATTGTGAGTGACGTGGTAACTTTGAAGCAGAGGGGGAAATACCAAGGCATTCTCGGAACTTTTGTGGGGATAGGCAATGCTTTGGGCCCAATAATCATGGGTTCTTTTGCGGAAAAGTCCACATGGCGCAACTTCTACCGAGTCTTGCCCCCAATTATCTTTTTCACTATGTTGGTGGCATATTTCTTCGTGCATACACCCGGAAATAAGAAGTTGGAGTCGGTGTTCACCATGAAGGCCAAGTTAAAGAGTATAGACTACTTGGGGATGTTTTTGGCCACGGCAGCACTCATTCTCCTTCTTATTCCCATCAGTGGTGGAGGCTCCACGTATGCTTGGAATAGTGCTTTGGTCATAGCCATGTTCGTGGTTGGAGGTATCCTTCTCCTAGCGTTTTTCGTGGTGGAATGTACGATTCCAAAACTCCCCATGATCCCATTGACCATCTTTAAGAACCGCTCATTATCGTTGGTCATGCTCTCATCGTTCCTTTTCGGAATCGTCTACTACTCCTTCTTATTCAGTGTGCCTTACTACTTCCAGCTTATCCGAGGAGACTCTCCGATGCGGTCAGCAGTCTTGCTCTTTCCCTTGGTGATTCCACAATCCATGATGTCGACGGTGGCTGGCTACCTTATCAGTTTGATAGGTCATTACTTTCCTATTATGGCAGCGGGCTTTGTTTTCTGGTTAAGCGGACAAGCCATGACTTTAAAATTCCACCAAAAAACCAGCGACTCATATATTATTGGAGCCTTATTTATCATGGGAACGGGTATTGGGTTTATTTTCCAGCCTAGCATGGTGGCAGCACAGGCAAACTCCAGGAAATCGCAACGGGCCGTGGTTATAAGTACCAGAAACGTGATCCGGTCATTTGGAGGAGCTTTGGGTATCGCCATTTCGTCTCTCATTATTTCCAACTCCATACTTAAGGAAATCGCCAAGAACTCCAACACTTCACCCTTACCTCTGAGTTACCAGGCCTATTTAAAGGCTCACATCTATACGCTTCCGGATATAAGTCAGTTGGATGCGACGCAGGTGGCCTTTGTCAAACAAATGTACATGAAGGCATTGAAAAATTACTTTTACTTCACGGTGCCTCTTATTGGCATTTGTTTTATTCTCAATTTTTTCATCAAAGACAATGGATTGCAATGTTTGGACGAGCCGAAGGTTGATGCAGACTTAACTCCAGAAGTCAGTGCACCAGAAAAGGTATAACTAGCGGAACCAACCCAGGGACTACTAATATCACCAGTATCTATTCCACCTGTAGTCTATGCTACCACTACTACCACTACTACCACTACTACCACTACTACCACTCCTACTACCACTACTACCACTACTACCACTACTACCACTACTACCACTACTACCACTACTACCACTACTACCACTACTACCACTACTACTACTACTACTCTACTGCTCCTAGTAATTAATATGGCTTTGGAGATTCTCCTTGAGCTTTTCATAACGTTTGATAGCTTGACAGCTTTCTGTCAAAACTGACAGTCCAGTATGTACTATTTCGTAATCGGAGGTCTATGAACCTTCCATCCACTATCTCTTATACTCATAAAAATAAGTGGTGCATAGATGGTGTATCATAGATGGAGGGTAGATAGTGTAATAGGTAGAGATACACAAGCATGGATGCAATACATAGGCTCAATACGACTTAGGACTCTAATATAGTAGATACACATGGCAGATAGTGAATAGAGTGATGTTAAAGTCAAAATTATTAGGTGCACCATTGATGCTGATAACTTCTCTCATTATAGTCTGCTACTTGGCGTATGAGTGAGTGAAAATCCACAATTGTAATATAACGTTGCTACTCAATGATCAGTAGTCAATATTACTACTTCATAATTGGAGGTTCATAGTCAGTGGTCAATATTCCTAGACAATTTCGTATTCCAGAACTAATAGTCAATATTAGTAGTCCATAACAGTCAATAGGTACTATTACTAAACATTCTTAATACTAGCAGTCAATAAGTAGAAGGTATTCCTAGTTCAGATTAGTAGTCCATACACTTCATGGTATACCGTATGACTGAGATATCAACTAACCTACAACAACCTCAAGTTTGCGGCGAAATCGTAGACGTTCTTCAACTCGGACTTCATCTTGTCTTGCATATTGGCGCCCTTGATATAGTCCTCCGCATGGTGCTTGGCCTCGTGGAACTTCTCCTCCATGGCATCAATGGTGTCCTTGTTCTTGTACAAGAAAGAGGAAGCTGCATTCATGATGGGGTTCTCTCCACCGGCCGTGGGGTCAAAGTACGTGGGCTCCACATAATTAGGCCCATTATCCTCCAGCACCATGTTCACGCGCTGGTACACGTACTTGGCCAACGACCACGCCTTGGCCGTGTCCTTGACCAAAAACGTTTCCACGCCCCGGATGTACATCCCCAAAACAAGCACCACGGCCAAGTAGAACACACACATCTTCACAAGGAACTTGAAGAACCGCCACCAGAACTTGATGATGCGCACGTAGCTGCGCCAGATCATATAGGCGAACACCATGCCCTCCACCACGCGCGTTGCGTTGGGGAAATGTTGCGAGCCCCACTGGAGTGCCCCAATGAAATGGGTTACCAAAAACGCCGCCCACGTGACCATATGTTGGATCCCCACAAGCAACATCGTATGGATACTAGTTGAAGACATGGTCAGGTTACTAGTGGTATTAGTTAGTAGTTATTAGTGTTGGTTTTTGTGTTGGTTTTGGTTTTGGTTTCGGTTTTGAGTTGGGTTATGTTGGTGTTGGTGTTGGTGTTGGTGTTAGTAGTAGAAGTAGTTGGTAGTAGTCAGCGGTAGTTATTAGTAGTGTAGCGCTGTAGTGAGTGCGAGACTGAGGTGTAGTAGAATAGAACTGAGGACTGAAAGGAGTATTAATGTTTCAAACACGTTTCAGCCACGTTTCAGGAATTTGAAGTTTTGGTTCAGGCACGTTTCAGAAACTCAGAGATTGTAGCGACGTTTCAAAACGTTTGTTTTCGCCAAACTTTATACTGCATTGTTTAAATATTCGGCATCAGACAACACCAGCACGACACCAGCATGGACACGAGGGCTCGTAACCATCCCGAAACTGACCCAGAAAAAGTATACAGCATCAATTACCTACAGAATCAGGAAAATATATAAGGAAACAGTGATATTGGGGGTATGGAAGAGGTTTGTTGGTAGGGCTGTAAATCTTGAAGGAGTTACCCGGAGGGAGCGCGAGGTATATAAAAGGAGCATCGCCCGCATGCCACTTTTTTCTCCATCAAAAGTTGCCGCCGAAATCACCACTTATTGATCGTATATACGTGTGTGGCCAGGCCTCTGGAGGGCGTCGCTCGGTACTCGTGCCGAAAGCTTTCACTCTTGGCCTCGCCTATTAAGTTAGGGAGGCCGTTCATGGGGGTGATTGTCAGACATCTTCCAGAGACCGGGGCACGTGCAATGTATTTTCGGTTGCGTGGTTTTGGTTAGATCAAGGTGGTTATCTAGTATACACATGAGGTTAGAAACTCGTGCGTTTCCCGTTATATCACGACATTCCCTTAGGCTGACCGGTACATTGGTCCCAGCATGCATTCAGTGAAATATTGCCTGACTTGCGTAGAGTGATAGTAGACTAGACTTTGGACCACAGTTTCTGGTATACTGTACCAAAGCGGTGTAATCAATCTATCAATGCTAATGTAACAGGGAAGCCTGAACTATGAACTATCCGGTTTTCAGAAGATCAGACGTAATAGGTCTAGAGATTCATATACTGATACTACTAGACTACTGGAAGACTGAGATGAAGATTAACTCGAAGAGTGACATGAAGATTAACTCGAAGACTAACTGGAAGACTAACTCGAAGACTAACTCGAAGACTAACTCGAAGACTAACTCGAAGACTGAATGGTATTAAAAGTAATACAGCTTAGATATATCTCCAGTGGCAGCCAAGCGTTCATAGCACATTGCATTTTGATTCTCCGATGTCTGGGCTTCCTATTATACCGAAGCAGAATTCGGTAAGTGTTGGATTGTTCACCAACCAATAGGGAACGTAAATTGGGTTCAGATCGTGAGACAAGTTTGGGTTCAGATCGTGAGACAAGTTAGTTTCACCCTACAGATGGAGGCTTGTTGCAATAGTAGTTGAGCTTAGCACGAAAGGAACCGTTCTTTCAGATGATGGGTACATGGCTTTGCTTCGTAAAGTATGAGAATAAAGTATGAGGAGAGCATTGAGCCGAAACTACATCTGTTGGATTATGATAGATTTATACTATTAGGTTATTAGACTGGTGTATTGTACTACTGTATTAGACTGATATTAGGCTGTAGTACTAGACTGATTTAGACTACTAGATAGGCCATTATTTCACTAGACTGTCGTGTCAGGCTGGTGTATAGGCTGATGTATAGACTATAGTATCTCAGAATGATAACATACTATTATTTTGTTGGACTCTTAGAAATTATTGGACTGTATCATTGGACTGTATCATTGGACCGAGGAATAGACTTTTAAACTGCAGAATTAGACTTTGAAGCCAATACACCATCAATCTCTTAGAATGATACAGTATATAGTATAGTATAGTGTAGTGTGTGATAGTGTAATGAGAAGTGTAGTCTAGTCGCACTAAAGCTGCTCACTATTCAGCACTTCTGGGTGCAACCAATACACATTTTTGGTTCCTCTTAAAATCTTGAAATCCATCGATTATTATATGTTAGCAAAATTTCAAGTCAAGTAGTGTATAAGTTTATTGAATCTAGATGTCCAGTATTGGAGTATGTGGTACACTACTATAGTACTGTAGCAGTGAGTAATGAGTACTATGGTAGTATAATCCTGCCACCGAAAGAAGTCCTAAGTGTTCTTTTCCCCAAAAATTTCTTCGTCTTATAGCCATATTTGTTATACCGATACTTAGACTGATAGACCTATACTATTAGATTATTAGACTGTAGTACTGAATACACTGAATAGACTGGTATATAGAGTGATGGATATTAGATTCTCGAAATGATAGCAGATTATATTCTGATAGAGTGACATACATTATGCTATTATACTATTATACTACAAGATTGAGTCCTCGACTGAAACTGTAGTTTTCCACTGTAGTCTTCCACTGTAGTCTTTGACTGAGACTGCTATTCATAGACAGCAAGAACGCGCAGGCTGATGCACCTCCGTACACGCGGTGCCAATGCGAGCGATCATACCTGATACTCTAGTCTACCACACATCGCCAGTCCACACCAACCAAACACTCTGCCCAACAGAGACACTCCGTGTTAATCCTATTGAGTACTGTACTACCCCTACTACCCCCTACTGGTACATTCTACTACTACATTCTACTACTGGTACTACATTCTACTACTGGTACTACTTCCTACTACTACTGCCTCCTACCACACTATGTTTCTGAGGAGAAAGCCGCCGCCAGGACAATTGCTCGATGAACTCCTGCATTTGTACAACGAGGTCAGCGAACAGACGCTCAAGAATTTGGCGTCCGAGGATAAAGGCTACTTTGCCGAAGCCCTCAGTGGCTGGAAGTCGCTCCATACACTGCTTCTTTATAAGATCGATAACATGGAGCGGAGAACGACCAAGATGAGTCCCGAGGAAGCTGCAATCATGGCGGACTTGAGAGCGATTCGAGATGAAAACGTCAAGCATCTCATACGGCTCCAGCTCCGGTTGGATGAGCAAACACGCAAGTTGAAGAAGGCCCAGCTCGACCTAGTGAACTCAACTTCCCAAAATGGTCACAATTCACAGAATGGTCATGTTCATAGCGGAAATGGACATGCTAACAGCACCCATGGCCATACTGTGCATGGCATCCACCTGCATAAACTCAGCACGCCGTCTTTACGGTCTCATAACCCCTCCAGTCGGTCTTTAGGAAGCAATTCCACTCAGAGACATATGGTCAAGTCGCTAAGACAAAGTGCGGCTAGTAACAATTACCAGATGTCTCAGAAAAACCAGGATACCATCAAGGCTGCTGCCTCCAAGTCGTGGGTCAAGCCTGGTGCTTCTACGGCGAAAGCCTATGATGATGAGCTCTTTGGCGACTTTGACCAGACTGAACTTACTACTTCCAATTGGGAGAGACTCAATTCCGTGGGCTCCCATTCTTCTACGACTACTACTGACTCGGCCCATTCCGTCAACCTTATAGATTTGGACGACCGGATGGCTGCACATTCACTTGATGATTCTGCAACCACTCCTGCCCCGAAAAAAGTGCCTCCTCCGGTTCCACCCAAACGTTCGGCTTTGCTCAAGCCCCAAGAGACCTTACACAAGACGAGATCGTACCAAACTGAGACTCTGCCTACTCCACAGACCTCTCAGACCATGCCTAAACCCTCGCTTCCGCAAGCATCCAAATCGACGTCCAATATCAAGGAATCTTCGCCTGCTACGAAGAAATACACTTATAACCAGCCTAAACCGATGGACTTATCACGGATAATGCAAAAAAGCGGATCGAAAACGGGTCTGGCGTCGAAAAAAACAGGT
Source organism: Metschnikowia santaceciliae (assembly GCA_002374485.1). Classification (NCBI taxonomy): domain Eukaryota; kingdom Fungi; phylum Ascomycota; class Pichiomycetes; order Serinales; family Metschnikowiaceae; genus Metschnikowia; species Metschnikowia santaceciliae. The sequence continues at coordinate 42,903 of NKZN01001326.1, read as the reverse complement.
GTTGTACGTGCCCTGGGTCCAGACCTGGCCTCTCTGCGTCCAAGACCCGAAAAAACTGTTTCTGGGAAAACTCCTCAGGTGAAACAGGTGAAGAAGTCAAACATCACTTATAATTACAAGACTTTGCCGAAGCCGGGATCAAGAACGGCACCAAAAGCGGCCAAAAAACCATCCCAACCCCTGTCTGCAAAACCAACACAAGCCTCATCTCCACCTTCGGCAAAATCACCATATTTGAATATCATTGATGATTACGATAGTGAGGACCCCGAGGAATCTGAACCTATGGAATCCGCTTCCACTAATGCCTCCGATATGTCTCCTGAAGAACAAGCAGCTCTAATCAAGTCTATAAAAGGTATAGACGAGTTATCGGCAATACAGATTCTAAACGATATAGTGGTGCGAGGAGATGAAGTGTATTGGGACGATATCGTGGGTCTAGAGAGTGCCAAGAACTCTTTGAAGGAAGCAGTGGTGTATCCGTTCTTACGGCCGGATCTCTTCCGTGGCTTACGAGAACCCACGCGAGGAATGCTTCTTTTTGGGCCTCCTGGAACGGGAAAAACCATGCTTGCCAGAGCAGTGGCCACAGAGTCCAAGTCTACATTCTTCTCCATTAGTTCATCTTCCTTGACGTCGAAGTACCTTGGAGAAAGTGAGAAGCTCGTGAAAGCACTTTTTTTGCTTGCTAAGAAACTTAGTCCTTCCATTGTGTTTATTGATGAAATCGACTCGTTGTTGGGCACCAGAAACGAAGGAGAAGTGGAGAGCATGCGGCGCATCAAAAATGAGTTTCTCGTCCAATGGTCCGAACTCTCGTCTGCTGCCGCAGGCCGTGACTCTACCGATGGTGATGTCAGCAGAGTGTTAATCTTGGGAGCCACCAACTTGCCCTGGGCAATCGACGAGGCAGCACGCCGGAGATTCGCCAAGCGTGTGTACATTCCTTTGCCCGAAAAAGAAACCCGCAAATTGCAGATCTCCAAGCTTCTAGCGTACCAGAAGCACACGATCTCGGAGGAGCAGTTCGAGACGCTCATGGACTTGACCACGGGATTCAGTGGCAGTGACATCACGCTCCTCGCCAAGGACAGTGCCATGGGCCCATTGCGGTCTTTGGGTGATAAACTCTTGAGCACGCCCACGGAGGAGATCCGTCCCATTCAGCTCGAGGACTTTATCGAGAGTTTGAAGTATATTCGTCCATCAGTTTCTACAGAGGGCTTGATTGAGTACGAGAAGTGGTCCGAGAAGTTCGGTTCCTCCGGTGCATAACCAGAACTATACTGGCTGATTGACTTGCTGGATAGGACGAACAAACTGTACAGAACCAACTAGCCTAGACTGCTGGAGTGCTACAGTGCTACAGTATTAATTTAATAATAGAGTTAATGGACCACACTTCATTAACTTCATGCCTAGACATCCACTATCCTTCATTTATATGACCCTATGTGTATGTCATCAGATGCTAGACTATACCAGACTAATTCGTATATAATAGGGGAGTAGTATAATTTACTAGGTGTATAATTCACTAGGTGTATTAGTCTGCTCATATATAAAGTGTAGGAGTAGGACTATGTTGATGACTTGCACATACCAGTTGTATAGACTACTTATGCACTAGGTGTAGAAAATGTAGAGACTACTTATACACTAGGTGTAGACTATGTACAGACTATTTATACTTTGATATACCACTACACTACGTCTCTCTACTCTTTATTATTAAGGTAGTTAGTGTAATTAGAGGTGAATGGAACCATTGAGGATTTGTATAAGAGTACCAGTTTCTTTACTCTTATCCTGTGTATTCTATTTGCGAGATATACTTACTGATAGACCTGTTTCTGATTAGCTTTATATCATCACTATATATACACTCTATTACACAATACTTAAACTAGACTATTTATCACTCTCCTTTACTCTCCTTACTCTATATATCACACCATTTGACACGCTACAATATACCTATATTATCACTGTTGAAAAACTATCATATCATTCATTAATATCAATCGCTATCTTGTACATAACCAATATATCCATCGATGTCAAGCAATGATGTATATCAATTTTTCAACCTCAGAGTATCAGGGTGTCAGAGATCAACTATGAACTACAACTATTAAGTCATAGACTACTTCTAAAGATAAAGACTTATAGACATAGCCTTATAGAAGCACATACTTACTGTTGAATTCTAATTCATACGTCAAGTAATAATCTGTTTACTATGTTCATTCGCTGATGGTTCTTCAGAGGGAGAAATCGGGCTATTTAAGTATTTGACAACGGCGTCGCCTAGTCAACTGGTTGTTGCTAGGTGCACGGGGGAAAAATCTTCACATTCCCTCCTGGTACCTCATACAATGATGGTAGAGGAGTGGTACAATGGAATGGCCATTGTTAGAATCAGACAGCCTATGCTCAAAATAGCTCAATGGGTAAAGCACTACCTATGGTGGATCTAACACTTACTACTTATTACATGCTGACTTATAAACTTATAAACTTTAGACTTGTAGGCTTTAGACTTGTAGACTTTAGACTTGTAGACTTTAGACTTGTAGACTTTAGACTTGTAGACTTTAGACTTGTAGACTTATAGACTAAAAGCTACTCTAGACTGGTAGATCACCGCTTACTACTCTACCACTACTACTCAATAAATTTGTTGAAGTGCTAAGAATTATCAGATCAATTCATATTATGAGTCTAGTATATAACCAAGCAATGTACTAAAGCACCACTGAAATATTCAGTAGAGTATAGTGAAGTATTAATACAGTATTAGTAAACTATTAGTGAAGTATATTGACGTAATGTACTAGCTCTAGTAGCTCTTCATATGAGCAGTTTGAAGTCCCTTCATGGGCAAATCTTAAGAGAAGTCATTGAATCTAAAGAACTGTTATGTACAGGGACTTTCCATGGTTAATTTTAGTCAGTCACAGCCAGATCCATATGATAGTATGCAACTATAAGTACGACTGTTTCCAATTAGCAGTGAGAGAGAGAGAGAGAGAGAGTGTGTGTGTGTGTGTGTGTTAGTATACTAGTTAGTTGGGTAGTATATTCTATATCTAGACACACTAACAACACAAAGACTACGAACCCTACTAACACTAAGTACTATAGGCATTTCTAGCCAACGACTTTGCTTTATCATTTCATGCTTCTTTGGATCAACCTTACGTTCTCAATTGGAGCTGTATAAGGCCTTGAAGAGCCTATGAGATTTCAACTGTTATGTTCTTTAATACATCTATTGCCTAAACTTGTATCCGTTGATGGTTCCTCAAGAGAGGAATCGGAGTGGCTTATATACCTTTGAGAGAAACGTGTTACCTGAAAACTCTCCACCAGAACAATGGTAAGGATTGTTCTGGAATATTCGAAAGGAGCCATCGGAGCACTTCGTGCATAGATGGCCAAACGCCGTATCACCATTGTAACAATCGGACTGAGAGGCTTCATGATACCTTCATAGGCAGGGCCCTGCCTATGGTGGATCTAACATCAACCATTAATATTGTTTATGTACCTGAAGAATGAGCTTGGCCAACCATAAAATAGTAGCCCCTCATTCACTCACTTACACTCTCATATTTGGTACTCTAATCATTCATACTCTTACTTGCTATTACACTTACTATACTCATATCCTAACTTATAGACATATTCTAGGTCTTAGGTGTAGTCCTATAGTGATAGTCACAGAGTCAAAGATTGATATTCAAGCATACACATGTATTCATATAGACGGTTAAAGAATCATAGTTATTCAGTGACTTAGAGCTAGCTAAAATAATCTACTATAGTCATAAACTCATATACTCATACTCATACTCATACTCATACTCATACTCATACTCATATTTATACTCATACTCATACTCATATTCATACTCATATTCATACTCATACTCATAGTGTTAGTATTAGTTACTGATAGTAGCCATGTTCATAGAGACATATAATGATGTAATCATTCATAGTAGCTATACTAGTCCTATTCACTCATAGTCATCCATATAAGGTACATATACTCATTTCCAGACAGTCATAGTACTCTTTTACTCATGTAGACTTATTGTAGCCGAAGGGATTCCCGTCACACATACTCTTATCTTCAGGCATATAGTCAGGCATAGCTAGTGATAGTTAGTCATAGTTTGTTAGATCTACCTTAGGTAAGACATGTTAGATCCGCCATAGGCAGGGCCCTAAGGTATTATGAAGCCTCTCAGTTCGGTTGTTACAATGGCCATTGCAAACGCCGTGTCACGATCATCTTTGTATGAAGTACTATGATGGTCCTTTCGAATATTCTGGAACAATCCTTACCATTGTTCTGGTGGAGAGTTTTTTGATGCCACTTTTCTCTCAAAGTTATATAAGTCGCTTCGGTTCCTCTCTTTGAGGAACCATCAACGAATACAAGTTTAGGTTAACATACGTTATTAAAAAACATAACATAGTCAGTCATAGTTAGGCATAGTCAGTCATAGTCAGTCATAGTCAGTCATAGTCATAGTCATAGTAAGTCAAAATCATCGCTAGTTATTATCATAATAGTTATAATATTCTTAATAGTCTTGATATCATAGGAGTCATAGTAGTCATAACAGTGATGTAATCACTCATAGTTACTCATGCTTAGTGTCACTCATAGTCATAGATATAGTCATAGATATAGTCATAGTCAGTCAAATTCCTGGTTAGGTATACCCACATACTCATATACTTATAGTCATACCTATTGCTAGATTCTTTAGTACATTTATTCTAGGAGGAATCATCGGCGAATGAACATAGTAAACAGAGTACCTGACGTAACCAGAATTTAACACCTAGTCATAGAGACAGTCATCTAGTGATGTAATCTTTCATAGAGACAGTCATCTAGTGATGTACTCTTTCATAGAGTCATAGTTATATTCATGGTCAAATTCAGACTCGTAGTCAAGTAATGATTCATAGTAGTCATACAGAGAAGTCACTCATAGTCATACAGATAAGTCAGTCATAGACATAGTCAATTTATGTAATTATAAATAGTAGTCGTAATAGAGATAAAAATGAGTAAATTATAAAAGTAAATATAAAAAGAATTATGTATTGTTAATTTAGTAAATCAATGGTTGAATCATGAAATATTGAGATTGGCTCGGTGCACAGTACTGCACAAGTACAATTCATAGTCCACTCGTGAAGCATTAGAGCAAGCAAATAAAACACATAGTGTATATAGAAGTGGACAAATTATGCTATGCAGCGAGTGCTCAGATTGGTACTCTTACTGGTTACATACTAAGTTTTGTAGGACTTTCTAGGATTTACTACAACTCACTACGACTCACTACGACTACTGGTGCTTGTGCTGGACACTAAAAATCTAGGGAGATCCTTCAATCTTTCTACTGGAGTTCAGAATTACACGATATTATACTATGGTATTATACCGAGGTACATGGTTATACTGTAACTTTGAACAACCATGTATTCGGCTGGACATATACCATGATACTGCATACAGCAATCCAAACAACAGTTAATGATACATCTCTATGGTAGTTTATTAGCAAAGTAGTACTTCTAGTGTTAGATTCTGGACTCTGGTTGTCTAGCTGTATATAAATTCTGCATATTACGTACATACTAGTTACTCCACTGACTGGAAAATTTACAGGATCTCGACATATTGCAGTATTGCGTAGCTGCACTGATGGTTAACGTATCTAATAAATGCTCCGCTTAAATCTCACCAAAACCACTCACAATCGACCTGGAGAATCCTCCCTCCTTGACGGCCAAGTCGTAGTAGCCGTAGATGGTGGTGACACTCAACAAAATGGACGTACCGCTACCCAACGTTCCGATCATGTCACTGCACACCGACAAGGCTCCGATGGCCACTCCTCCCAAGGCGGCGGCCGTTGGGATGATCTTCTTCAACTCCTTGTAGGCACTAGTGCTTCTGTATCCGGCAATGACCAAACCTTGCTCCTTGAACTGCTTGGCCACGTCTCTTGGCGACGTACCACTGATCTCGATCCATGTGGTGGAGAACACTGCACACGAGCCCAACACGAACGTGATGTACACCAACGTTCTGATTGGGTCCACCAAGGCATCTGTGAGCGAAGATGGTGGCTGGATGTAGTATGACAAACCGCTGACGGCATATAACTGGGAAGAGCCACCTCTGGCAGCCCAAGAACCAAGAATCTTGACAAACAAGTTGTTAGGCCACTTCATGAAGAGCATTTGCGAGATGAGGAACACGTTGGACGACAAGGCCGATTGCAACATGATAGGAGTGTTGGAGGTGTAGAACAACTTGATGGGGTACAACATGTAAGGGCCTCTTTGTCTGACGGAAGAGATTGGAAGGTCGACTCTGACTCCCTGCAAGTAAACGACGGCAAAGAACACGAGCACCGTGGAGAACACCTGGAGCATATTGGGCAAGTTTTGTCTGTAGAAGGCTTCGAGGAGAGCTCTCTTTTTGTCCTTTCTGGAGCCCAAAAGGTGGAACATGGCAACAACGGCACCATCGAACTCGGCACCCTTACCGGAAGCAGAGGTGGTAGGAGCAAAAGCCTTCCACATCACCTGTTCACACACATTGGTGGCGGTGAACAAGGAAATACCGGAGCCAAGTCCGTAACCCTTCTGCAACAATTCGTCCAACAAAATCACAATGATGCCAGCAAACACCAATTGCAACACCAACAACAAAATGACACCAGTGCCCAAGGACTTTGGGGGGCCGTACATTCCAGTCAAAACATAGACGGTAGCCTGACCCACGGACAAAATAATGGCAAAGAGTTTTTGGGCAGTCTGGAATTGCTCGCGGTCCTCCTTCTTGGACATGTCCACGTGGATCAACTTGGTGCCCTGCAACAATTGGAACACCATGGAGGCAGACACAATTGGGGTGATACCAAGCTCCATCAACGTACCCCGATTAGACGCCAACATCATTCTAAGCCAGAGAATTGGGTCCGAGCCATCAGACGACACAATGCCATAGAGCGGGATCTCGGACATGACAAGGAAAATTAACAAGGCCACACCGGTCCACATGACACGTTGGTTGAAAGGCACTTTCCGTTCCGGGGCAATGACCTCCGGTACCAACGGCTCGAAAGGCTTAACTAGGTCTAACAAACGAAAACTCATGGTGGGTGTTAGATAAGAAAGTGAGCGTTAGTGTAAACGCTAGTGTGAGGGTGGAGAAAAAACATGAAAAGTGCTGCGTGTGTTGACGTGGCCATATCCCCACGTGACCGTCCCAGATTGCGGTCAAACCCCGGGCAGTGCTAGCACCCATGGCTTAGCACAAAAAAGGATAGAAATAAATAGAAAGAATAGAGGGGAAAAATGTAGATGAGAAAATATAGATGGGAGGAAAAAAAAGCATGGGATGAAATAAAAATAAAGTATATACTAGCATGGAACTGAGTAATAAGTAATAAGTAATAAGTAATAAGTAATAAGTAATAAGTAATAAGTAATAAGTAATAAGTAATAACGTAGTACACAGTGTAGCAGTGTAGCAGTGTAGCAGTGTACGATTGGATAGGAGCAGTGTAGCGGTGTACGATTGGATCGAAGCAATGAATGGGGTTCGGATCAGAGTAGTAGTGATCAGAGAAATAGTCAGAGAATTAAGGATCAGGATCAGTAGATGGGATCAGTGCCTGATTGCTTCATGACTAGATAAACACTAAGACTAGACCAAACTCTAGGTGGCTGAAAAACTATGGCTGGAAGAACAATTGAAACACGGTTTGGTGCCCACTGTAGCCTATAAAGCATAAAGCATAGCCAGTGCCAGTGCCAGTGCCAAACCAGTACCACAGCGAGGGTTAAGCAGGTAGATAAGGTGGTATTTCCACAATTCCACAACTCCCCAATTTTACTACTTAGACACTCTTTATCTTTTTTCCATTCCACTTAGACTCCGCACTCTTTTTGGCCTGTTTTTTGGCCTGTTTTCTGTGCGGTCCTACATGCGGATGCGCCCTCCACACTCAGTCCTCTCACCACCATGTCAGACTGGGCGGCCAAACTCCTGAGAAACCCCAAGCCTGGCCTGGCCATCGGCGGTGTGGCCAGCCACGGGGCAAACACGGCCAGTGAACAAAAGAGAGCCGGAGAAAAGTATGAACGAGATGGAACACCCTCTGAAAACGAAAGGTCTGGAGGTGAAAAAGAACATAATGAAAACGGTGAAACCCATGGAAATAGTGAATCTGAGAGAGCTGGTGAAAAACACGGGGCCACGGCTAAACAAAAGAAAAACCCCAACTCCAATGGCCTCAGGGACGACCCTAGGGAGACTTACAACCAGATGGAAGTGCTCCAGTTTCTCCGTGGGCGTTTTGAGCGGGACATGGCCGAGGCCCGCCGGGATAAGGGCCACGAGAATACCGTGGTGTACCGGCTGCTTGAGTCTGCGTCAGCGTGGAACACTTCTTCGGGTGGCAGTAAGAAGGGCTCGGACGACGATGGGTTTAACCTTTTGCGCGAGTTGAACCGGTCCAGTGTGAAACCCCGGAAGCCGTTTTGATGACTCCTTTGACGACTCCTTTGATGATTCCTTTGATGATTCCTTTGATGATTCCTTTGACGACTCCTTTGACGAAGTCGAAGGAGTTAAAACGTGGATAGTTTAAGTTGAAGACGAAGACGTAGTCAACAGGTGGAAAGTCGAAGTCAAAACGTGGAAAATTCAAGGCCAAAAAGTCAAAGTCAAAGGGTGAGAAATGGAAGTCGAAGATTAGCTTTCCATAGATGGTTGAGACGGAGATGGTACTCTAGAAGCTGTCTTAAATTTCTAGTATAATTACAATATTCAAGTTGTCGAGAGATGGTTGAATTGTCTAGAGGTGTTTAGAAATATCCAAGTTTTTACCAGAAATGTCTGAATCTGTCCAGGGTTTTACAGAAAGGGCAGTGTCTAATTGTTTAAAGTGTCTACAACTTGTCTAGATACATTGAAATTCTCAGAAATCCAGAAATTGTCTAGAGTTGACCTAGAGATGGTATGTCGATCTTAGTATGGAACCCATCCGAAAATGTCAGCGTCCAGCAATGTCCAGAAATAACTAGAAATTTACCAAAGGTTTTCGGTAAGTGTCTGGAAACACTTTATTGTCTAGAGATTCATTTTAACTACTTTAGAACTATTCAAGATATAGTCTCATTTTTAGAATCTGGCAGATCCAGAAAATCAACTAATACAAATATTCTAGAGATAGACTCAAACTGTGTAGGGATGTTTTGGGCCTGCGTAGCAATTGTCCAGATAATCCGAAGTAATCCGAGATCGTCCGAAATAATCCGAGTTTAAAGTAATCTAGCAACTGTGTTGGAATGTCAGATTTTCCGAATGATCTAGAAAATAAAAAAAAGGGTGTCAATATGTATGTATGCGTAATGGTGCCTAGCCCCAGTGCTCAGTGCTCAGTGTCAGTGTCAGTGTCAGTGCTCACAATCCACCACTCACCTTCTCACCCATTTTCTCAGTGACGTACACCGCTCAATGTCGGTCCACCTCCATCCCACCTTCTACATAAATCCTCCCTCTATAAATCCCTCCCTTTATAATTAAATACACAAAGTCATCCATCCACAAAGCCCTCTGCAAGCCCGTACACAAAGCCATGCAAACCCGTGCATCATTCCTATACCCCCTATATAAACATACATAAATCCCCTCTCCGTCTTCCTCTCGCTATACCCTCTTTTTTGTATACCCTTTTTTTGGTTGGTATTGGTGGGTGCGGAATGGATGCGTGGGAGCTGTCATGGTGCATCGTAGGTATACTGCCGACGACGCAAGGTGTTAGGAACACTCAGTGCGGCCAGCCACCGTACACTCTTTAGCAACCATCAGCACAGCACACCGAGACTATTCCAGCTTACGTCACTACGTAATCAATACAGAATAGCTATTACATCAGAGAACATGAAACAGACATGAAACCACAGAAGCAAACATGAAACATGAAATGAAATGAGCAATGTTGCTTATGCAGTGACAAATGGTGTGCTGAAAATAAGTGAAATTAAGATAGGAATGGGTGGAAATAACATGGGGAAGAAAATACTGGAGTACTGGATTAGGCAACATGGAACAAAAAGACAATGAAACTGTTCTGAAACTGTTCTGAAACTAATCGGAAACTAATCGGAAACAATTTACTAATACGGAACCAAAATTGACTGAAACATTACTTACTTAGACGGAAATGGATACGGATGGATGGATACGGGATGGACGAATGCGCATGGACGACTACGCATGGATGGGCGATTGACCCGGGGTTTGGAGGCGAGGCCCCCATCCTTTCACCCGCACCGACTCCCCACAACCCGGGCAGACGCGGGACGCCGGGTGCCGGCATGTGGCACTGCGCACGCACTCGCACTGCATCGGCGTAGCTATAAATTCTGGGGTAAGCTCCCTCTACTTTTCCCAAGGTCTATTATTTGAACCCCTAGTTTTTTTTTTTTACAACACCGACTACTGACGATCCGTGTCAACGCCACCATTGAATCATTAGCACATAATATCACATCAACGTGAATTACAGATTATCATTTTACATTAAGGTGAACTATTAACGATTTACATTAACGATTAACGTCGTGAACTGAAACAACACCCAAAATTGTCTATTTTACTGACACGTGATCTCTACCATTTTGATACTTGATATCACTCCTGATCTACAATCAATTTTGATCATTTTTTAAACCTTTCTTGATCTATACTTGAATCTACCCTTTTACTTATAACCTAGATTACCATGTCGCAATCAGTGTCGCAGCAAATGAATGTCGATACCGACATTGTCACGTTGACCCGGTTTATTCTTCAGGAACAACAGAAACATGCGCCTAACGCCACCGGCGAATTGTCGCTTTTATTGAACAGTCTCCAGTTTGCCTTCAAGTTCATTGCCCACAACATTAGAAGAGCGGAGTTGGTCAATCTCATTGGCATTTCCGGAACTGCAAACTCGACCGGTGATGTGCAGAAGAAGTTGGATGTCATTGGAGACGAGATCTTCATTAATGCCATGAAATCCAGTGGCAACGTCAAGGTGCTTGTTTCGGAGGAACAGGAGGACCTCATTGTATTTGAAGGAGGAGGCCGGTATGCCGTGTGCACGGACCCAATTGATGGTTCCTCTAATATTGACGCTGGTGTTTCGGTGGGTACCATTTTTGGCGTGTACAAGTTGAAGGACGACCTGAAGGGCTCCATCCATGATGTGTTAAGAAAGGGCTCCGATATGGTTGCTGCTGGTTATACCATGTATGGAGCATCAGCTCACCTTATGTTGACTACGGGCAGAGGTGTGCACGGTTTCACCTTGGATACTCAATTGGGTGAATTTATCTTGACCCAGCCTGACTTGAAGATCCCTAAGTCCAGGGCCATTTACTCTGTCAACGAGGGTAACTCTTACTACTGGCCCGAAAGCCACAAGAAGTACATTGAGGACTTGAAGAAACCGCAGGACAGTTTGGGCGGCAAACCTTACTCGGCCCGTTACATCGGCTCCATGGTGGCCGACATCCACCGGACCTTGTTGTACGGAGGTATCTTTGCATACCCTGCGGACTCCAAGCTGAAGAACGGGAAATTGCGGGTGTTGTACGAGTGTTTCCCCATGGCCATGTTGCTTGAACAGGCAGGCGGTGCTGCGGTCAATGATAAAGGTGAGAGGATCTTGGACATTTTGCCCAAGGGAATCCACGAGAAGTCAGGCATCTGGTTGGGGTCCAAGGGCGAGGTTGACCGTTTCTTGGGCTACCTTTAAACGAATAAAAGTTCTAATGAATAAATCGATGAATAGAGATTATCAAAACTGTAAATGGAGTTTATAAATTGAGTTTGGAAATTGAGTTTGGAACTGTCCAATGTCCTCCCGGGACTTGACGGGGTACTTGAAGTTTAAAGTTTATATCACGTGATTTTGGGCTTTGGGGTTGCATGCAGGTGTGCTTGTATACAAAAGCTTGTATTGTGTGAGGTACGCCACTTTTATCAATACCTTTGTAGCTTCTGGATCATTCATTTTGACAGTTATATCCTGTGAGAACTTTTGGTAAGTCAATGGGTTAATGCCAAGAGAGTTTGTTACTTCCGGGTTGTTATATGCAGTCCCGGCTATTATACACACTCCTATGTAACGAATAGCGCCACAATCTGACCACTAGACACCATTTTCCAACTTTAAACTGTGAACTTGATGTATTGGTAAGGTTGCCGTTGATATCCTGAAGATATATGGTGTATGCATGTGAGTGTCACGTGACTATGTATTAATTCCGAGGGTACACTTTTGTCCATGCCAATATCTTCGAGTTTTTGAATTATGTCTCAATAGATATATCCCTGAGATCCATTGAGTGTCTGTTAACTGTACTTGTCTTATTCCAATTTTTTTTTCGTAGAGGAAACCGTCGTTCGATCGGCAATTGCCGAAAGAGGTAATTTCCCGGACCTGCCCCAACCACTCCATCCCATACTGTTATACCACTATCCTTTTAAATTTAATTTACTGTTATGTAGTGCACGCCGAGCTTTACATTCTACTACAACATGAATGTCCACTAATCTGTACTACTTTAGTAGGCACCAGGTTTTAGGCACTAGGTACCAAGTATTAGGTACTGCGCACTAAGTACTAAGCATTTCAGGAAATTGTGTACTAATAGAAACTATGTACTATGTAATGATGGTCTAGTAAAGTGGAGTACATAGATATAATAGTCATAGATAGAACAGTATGTGTAGGTCATTACAGAGCATGGCATGGCCGAGAATAGAGTGAGGGTAGAACAAGAATCTGTGAACTTCTAGTATAGCTAATAGTATCATGGAGTAATAAATGATAGTACTAAATGAGAGTACTAAATGAGAGTCCTAAGTGAGAGTATTAAGTGAGGGTACTAAATGAGAGTAATAAATGAGAGTAATAAATGAGAGTAATAAATGAGAGTAATAAATGATAGTACTCACATCTGTTCATAACTCTTATATGGCCGTTGGTCTAAACAAATTTTAATATGGTTGGGGGCCATTTAAAGCTTTAATTTGGGGGGCCTGATTTACGTTGTATGGGGGCCTGATTTACATTGTAGTTAGACGGTTATCTTAAGACGTGCTAGTAGGAACTTTCTATTGGAAAATTGCTAAGCAATGATACAGGTCTTTTTGAAGTACAAGAATGGTTTCTTTTATAGCGTGTTTCAAGTATATTGATAAAAGCAAAGAAAAGCACGAACAGTAAGATCCCCATCCACTCACCATATAGCTTTATGGGTGTGAATATATGAATGGTGATATCATGAGAGAACATGGGAAGATGAGTAATAACGTGAGGCAATTTTTGTGGTGCCATGGCACTAATTGATCTATTTATCAGTAGATATCTTTGATTTTCCACGTGTTTATGCTTTACATACTATTTCTGTTGATTACAATATATTTTATAGGCATGAAATAACCGTCACTCGACCGACTTGGAAAATTTACAACACAATCCAAAGACACAATGCTTTTAATTTTAAATGAGAGTACTAAATGTGTTAGATTCTTGTTGTTACATCAGGTACTCTCTTTAGTATGTTTTTTTGTTGATGGTTCTCCAGAGGGAGGAATCGGGCTACTTAAGTATTTGACAACGGAGTCGCCTAGTCAGCTGCTGGTTGCTAGGTGCAAAAGGGGAAGACTCTCCACATTCCATCCTGGTACTTTGAGTTCATCACATTCATTCTGGTACCTCGTGCAATGATGGTGGAGGTGTGGCACAGTGGAATGTGATGAACAGAGTATTTGACGTAACAATAAGAATCTAATATGGAGGTCGTACCCGGATTAGACAGCGTAGGCTTAAAATACCTCAATAGCTAGAGCATTACTTATAGTGGATCTAACAAAATGATAGTGATAGTAATAAATGAGAGTACTGAATGAATGTAGAGAAGTAGTTGTATCGTGTAGACTACTAGTACTATACTGTAGAGTAGTGATAGTGCTGTAGTGGTGTAGTAGTATAATTTAGTGAATTGGGAACAGTATTACTAGTATGTTATAGTACTACTATAGCGCAGATTAGTGGGAGTTGTGCTATAGTGTAGAGTAGTAGTACTCTAGAGTACTAAATAAGAGTACTAAATGATAGTACTAAATGATAGTAATAAATGATAGTAATAAATGATAGTAATAAATGATAGTAATAAATGATAGTAATAAATGATAGTACTAGGAGTGAATGCGCGACTTGGAGTCAGACCGAGACAACGTATATAGGTCTGCGACTGAACTGCGACTCTGCGACTCTGATTCTCCGCTGCGACTGCGACTTCGACTGCACTGCACTGCGCGGCACCATTACTCATACATAAAAATACATATATCTATGTATATAACCCTCAGGCCCTCGTTCCATAATTACAACCATTTTCTGCTACTCCTTTTTTTAGCTACGCCTTTAGCTACGCCTTTAGCTACGCCTTTAGCTACTACTTGCTCATACTAGCTACCCTTGATTCATTTTGGCATACTCCATACTATATTCCTGTATTGGCATACAATAATCTGCCACACCATAATCCCAGATGAAACCACCGGTGCACCGACTTAGTGTGCGGATCAAACACTACCTTGCATCCCGCTATGACCTCAAACACCTCAAGAAGTTTGCCTTTGGCATAGCGTTAGTGAGTTGCCTTTCGCTGGGGTCCATTATGCTCTTTTCGCTTTTTTCGCTGGCCCTTCACAAATCCGTGGGGCTTTCGTATACCGAAATTAATATGATCGTATCGCTTTCAGCCGTGGGGATGTACTTGTGCTTGCCCGTGTTGGGATACTTGGCCGATTGTTATGGGCCAGCATTACTTTCCTTGATCTCGATTTGGGCTTTCTGTCCTGCATACGCCCTCAACGCTGCCCTAGTTAATACCCTGGCCCATCTGGAGGACTATGTGCCGTTGCCGCCTCGAAGTGTTGCTATTTTGGCCGTCAGCTTCTGTTTCATAGGACTTGCCACCAGTTCGCTCTATTTCTCCAGTCTTTTGACCTGTGCTAGAATATACCCTAACAAAAAGAGCCTTGCCATCTCCTTGCCCGTGAGTTGCTACGGGTTATCGTCCTTGATAGGCGCTCAGCTCATGAAACTCTCCTACTTCCATGACCTGAACGGCACCCTTGACTTATATAAGGTGTTTCTGTTTTTCCTGGTGCTCTACCTCTTTGTGGGGGCGCTCAACCTTGTATCCAACTCTATTGTGACGATAGAGCAGGAAGTCATTTTTGGGGAAACTGAACCGCTTCTCTGTGAAGCTGAAGATGATGACTACTCGTTATTACCCCAGAGATCCAATATTGAGCCTCCTAATCATCGCCAACGGTATATGCAGTTCTTGAAGGATAAATCTGCATGGCTTCTACTTGTGAGTTTATTTTTCTGTTTGGGGCCCCTTGAGAGTTTCCAGAATAACTTGGGTCTGATCATCGATACGGCCTCCAACGGCCTGGTGCAACTCTCGGACCAAGTATCTTTATTGGCTGCTCTGTCAACGTGTATCCGGCTTTTGATTGGGATCATGGCCGATTGGATCAGCGATCCGAAGAGAGCCCTTCCCGTGTGTAAGGTGTGGATCATAGTGGTTCTTGCTGCCGTGGGTGCCGTTGGCCAGATCGGTATCAAGTACGGTATGCCTTTCAATGTGGTTTCGGTGATGACTGGAATCAGTTACGGTGGGTTGTTTACAGCGTACCCCACGGTGATTGCGTCGATATGGGGAGTGGACTTGATGGGCTCTACGTGGGGCTCGTTCATGGTGGCCCCAGCCATTGGAAGCATAACGTTTTCACTTTTGCACGGAAGTCAAATGGACAAGTGTGCTGGTTCTGGCGGACAGTGTATGGACCGGTACTTTAAAATCACCAGCATGTCTTTGGCAATCAGCTTATTGTTTGTTCTTTTTGCCTGGAGAGCCATGTGGTGGAAGAGAGGCTTCAAGTGCTTTTAGTGATCGGAGACCGGGTAATTATGTCTCCCAGGGTGAATTGAACTCAACCAGAGAATGAAACTGAAGAAGATCAGAATCAGGTCAGGAGGAGACTCAAATCTGAATGATATCTACTCTAAATGAAATTTGAATGAGAATCTGATTCCAAATAACAAATACCAGAGCCTGATCCGTGACACCTGATAATACCTGGTACCTGATACCTGGCACCTGGTACTTGATACTTGACACCTGATACCTGATACCTGATACCTGATACCTGATACCTGATACCTGATACCTGATACTAGACACTGAAGTCCAGATACTTGATACCATGTACTAGATATCAGGATGAGAATGCAAAACCTGGACCTGATGCAGAACTCCAGGACCATAATCTAGTCACCAAACTTCAGAATGAAAATACTATACACTTGTCTAGGCATCAGAATACAGATACTAAAGTCCAGTTACTAAATTCCAAATACTAGGTATCACACTCTAGGTACTAAGATGCAGATACTAGACACCTGCTACTGGGCACCTGAATGCAGTTACTAGACATCAGAGTGAAAATACTAGATATCAGAATACAGACACCGGAACAGATACTATATGCAGTGTGTTTAATGATGATGCTGTTACTGTTACTGTTCGGTAATGATGATGTTGTTACTGCGGTGGATTTGTTGGTGTTTTTATTCTTTGGTGAGGAATGTGTTGGTCTACTTTATGGCTGTGAGGAACAGAGTTAATGCACGATGTGCCTTGCGAAATGAACACGCAATGGGCGTTGGACTCGGCTAGGGACCGCGGAAGCCGACGTCTCGTATTCCAGATGGTTCGCGTAATTTTAAGCGGCGGCTGCAGCTACTCGATCTCCCGACAATGCCCCAAGTACAGGCACTGCCATGATCTGGCATTCAGACGGTCAATCATAACCAGACAAGCGAGACGGATCAGAAAACCAGAAAAAAAAACCCTGATCATCAACAGAACCATACTAGACTAGTCTCCATTTTTGTTGACTAAGTCTCCATTTGACCATTTGAATATTGGAACTGATTGGACAATAAGTCTATGGTGGCTTTTTATTTGAGTTTGATTTGATTGCTGGATGACTTGGTTGATTTTTGAAGGCTTGACTTGGCTTGACTTGATGACTCTTGGTGACGGTTATCTTGGGTCCTGGACGGGTGCTGCAGGAACCGAGGCACCGCCGTGAATGCGCACTAGATGCGCACTAGATGCAGGAGCGCGACACTTTTCGGACAACGTGTGCCCTTTGTCGGGGGAGAGAAGCAAAATGCGACCCAAGCCAAGCCAAGCTGAGGCTAAGCTTGTTGCCAATGGCGTTACTGTCTTTGATTTTGGTTCTGTCTTAGTCTTTATCCTTTGTCTGTCTTTTTTTTTGTCTTTTCCTGTTTGGCCTGGTATTTTTTTCTATCTTTTTGTCTGTCTTTTTGTCTGTCTTTTTTGTTGTGTGGCACGGGCTGACGAGGTGCCGGGAAAACGTGTCAGCGAGCGCGTCGTGCATCGCGTGCTTCGCTGACACAGCCGCAGAAATTAGTTCTCCAGGCACACCACCATAAGAATCACTGCATCTATGGCCCATACTAACACTATACCAAGACCATACTAATGTGGTACTACTCAATAATAGTGTGGTACTAACACTACACTAATGTGGTACTCTACTAATTTTGTGTGTTTGTTTTGTGGTGTTTTTTCGGTGGTGGTTTTTCGGTGTTTATTTTGTGTGGTGCACTGAGAGTCCAGTGTCCACTCACTGTCATCTGTCCAGTCTCCAGTCTCCAGTCTCAAATGTTCAGTGCCCAGTGTCTCATCAGGTCCTCCACTGTGCGCATTTCACCACCATACAAGAATGATCAGACAAGAGAATGGAATGAAGAAAGAAAAAGGAAATGCAACCATAAACACAAATGCAACGAATACAAAAGCAAAATTATAAAAGAAACGAATGGAAGCAAATCACAAAGGAAGAAAAGAAAAAGAAATAACCGAAGATCCGGGAACCGAAAACATCCGCTCGGTAGTGGTTCGAGAAACCTGTGGGGGCCTTTGTTTCATGGCTCTTGCATGGATGAAGCTAAGCGCACAATGAACGGAGGAGGTGCGTGCAGGCAGAACCGCGGCGCGACTTTTTTTTTTCCACGTAAACACGTACAGAGGTGTTATTTTGGGTTTTTTTTTTTCCGTTTCTTTTTCTTTTTTTTTTCCCTCTCCAGTTTATATAAGACACCTGCGCTGGCCACCTCCACCGATCGGCCTGCTTTTTTTTAGCTCCTTCTTCCCTGAGACTCTGATCCTTTTTCAAAGCCCCTTTTTGTACACTCACCTATTAATATGAAGGCTATTATTCTCGTTGGCGGTTACGGTACCCGGTTGAGACCTTTGACCTTGACTTTGCCCAAGCCCATGGTGGAGTTTGGTAACAGACCCATGATCCAGCACCAGATCGAGGCCTTGGCTGAGGCCGGCGTCACCGACATTGTGTTGGCTGTCTCCTACAAGGCTGAGGTCATGGAGGCCTTGTTGGAGGAGTACAAGGCCAAGTACGGCATCAACATCACCTGCTCCAAGGAGGAGGAGCCTTTGGGCACTGCCGGACCTTTGAAGCTTGCCGAGAACGTCTTGAAGAAGGACGACTCGCCTTTCTTTGTGTTGAACTCCGACGTCATTTGCGACTACCCCTTTAAGGAGTTGGCTGCCTTCCACAAGAAGCACGGTGCTGCCGGTACTATTGTGGCCACCAAGGTTGACGAGCCATCTAAGTACGGTGTGATTGTGCACGACAGAGACACTGCCAACTTGATTGACCGTTTCGTCGAGAAGCCCGTGGAGTTCGTGGGTAACAGAATCAACGCTGGTATGTACATCTTGAACCCATCGGTGCTTGACTTGATTGAGTTGAAGCCAACCTCCATTGAGAAGGAGACCTTCCCTCAATTGGTCGACAAGAGACAATTGTACTCGTTTGACTTGGAGGGTTACTGGATGGACGTCGGTCAACCAAAGGACTTTTTGACCGGAACGTGCTCTTACTTGACCTCTTTGACCAAGAGAAAGCCCGAGCAAATGTGTACCGAGGCTTTTGTCCACAAGGGCAATGTGTTGGTTGACCCCAGTGCTCAGATCCACCCTGGTGCTTTGATTGGCCCAGATGTGGTCATTGGCCCGGGTGTGATTGTTGGTGAGGGTGCCAGAATCCAGAGATCGGTTTTGTTGGCCAACTCTCAAGTCAAGGACCACGCATGGGTCAAGTCCACCATTGTGGGCTGGAACTCTAGAATCGGTAAGTGGGCCAGAACTGAGGGCTGCACTGTGTTGGGAGACGATGTGGAGATCAAGAACGAGATCTACGTCAACGGAGCCAAGGTGTTGCCCCACAAGTCCATCTCGGCCAACGTCGAGCAAGAGGCCATTATCATGTAAGGGCCGCCCGCAAGTCCAACAAGTCCGAGATCCCGATATCTCAAGATACCACTAGCTATATCAGCAATTATGTGACTCCTGCTATTAATAGCAAACATTATAATGACAGCAATCAACCTTAATACTCTATTCATCCTGTGTACTATACTCTCTATACTATGTACGATACTCTGTCTTTATATTATGTACGATACTTTGTCTCTATACTATGTACGATAATCTGTCTCTATACTATGTACGATAATCTGTCTCTATACTATGTACGATAGTGTCTCTATACTATGTACGAGACAAAGCTCTTTCTTAATGGCTCTGATAATGGCTTGACGCTGCTAAGGTACAGCACTAAGAGTAGCTCAGCGATCCTAGGCTCAGATACCGTACCCAACAGCTTAGTGCTCTTCTTGCCCTCGTACACTATGGATGTGGAGGAGGTGTCTGAAACCACCCACAAGGTATCGTTCTTAGGTACCGAGCCCTTGTGGCCTGCAAACACATCTCTGAGCTGCAGCACTCCCTGAGCCACCTCGTCCCTATGTTCCTTTGCCATGGGATTGGCAAGAATAGATTTGGTAAGTCCATCCTTCAAATGGCCAAAGTCAGTGTTCCTCACCGGAGTGATCTTCACTGCATATGGCACCCGCTTGGAGATGTCTGAGATAATTCTCTGGGAAACTTCCTTATCGTTCAACAAGGCCTCTTTATCCATTTGCGGGTTCTCCTTAGCATATTTCTCTACCACAGCCCTCAACACTCCTTCATCCTTCTTGGGAATGTACAAGCCCACTCCATAGACCTTGAAGCCGAGGAAGGTGACTGAGCGAACGCCACTGGCCACCAACACGTGGTCGGACGAGAAGAGTCCGAGGTGGGCTTTGGGGTAGGCCACGGGGAACGGATCAATGGACGAGTCCACATCCACTCCACCAAGAGAATTGGCGCTGGTATCATTTGCTAGCGAAGACGAGGGAGATCCGAGGGTACTGATATAAGTACCAAGGACAAGTGCAGTTCCAAGGGCCAAAGCACTAGTTCCAGCACCAGCTCCCGATCCAGATCCAGATCCAGCATTATATGCACGAGATCCTAAGTGGAAGCCATTTCTCTGGAGAAGGTTTGTTCCGGTGAATTGTCTGATTGGTCTGAACTGTCTGAAGGGTCTCCACATGGTGTAGTAGGTAAAGTTCGTGCGCACCAATCGCATCGTACTAATTGCACCGCACTAATTATTCACCTCACCATTTATCGATCCACCATATTAACCACATTAATCACCACTTCCATGTCAATTATTAGTGCTATAAACCCACTATGTACAGGCACCACTATGTACATGCGTACTGGTCAAAGCGTTTAATAAACACCCACTCTATGATCCTCCAATCATAATCCAGACTTTATCTTAGACTCCACCTTACAATAAGTCACTCTTCGGTTGTTCTTTACACACTCAAAGCACACTAGAAGATTTCAACCATTATTAGAAAAATTATATTTTTGGGAACATATGGGTGGTTTTTATTGGTGAGAGAAAAACCCGTTTCGAGGGAAATGGGCTCTATTTATATTCGCAACGACCCCTCATTTGCCACCACTCTGCCTGATTTACAGCCATCCGCACTGCAACATATAACAGAGACCCTCGCCATTTAGGCCACATTTTAGACCGCAATTTTATCCATTATTTTAGACCGCAATTTCGACCATTATTTTAGACCGCAATTTCATCCATTATTCTAGTCCAGTGATTCATACTATTCAGACATGAGTATTAATGGAGAGAGAATTGTTACAGTGCCATTCCTCCATTGTCATGCTCTAGTGCATTACTATACTTCCAGGCTCTACTATATCAGTCTACTGTATTACACTGTATACTGAATACTAACACTATATTATCATTTTATTGCTGTACATACTACCATGCTGCAGACTACTACACTATACTACGGTTTACTTTGCAGATTTGGAAAAGGCACCAAAACGTCTGATCACTATTGTGGACTTCCAGAACTAGATTAGTAGTTAATACTGTTGTTGGTAGATTTTTTGTGGATATGGACAGCTTGTCTTGGGTATATACTGAATCATGCTTACGATCAACTCGGCCGCCCCAAGCCCAGGACTAGAGATCATGGTATATAAGTACTCCCTCTAGAAGTGGAAGGACTCTTTGGATTGTTAATCACTTTTACGGAAAAACTACTACACTATTAGTACTACTACACTATTAGTACTACTACACTATTAGTACTACTACACTATTAGTNTACAATATTAAGACCACTACAATATTAAGACCACTACAATATTAAGACCACTACAATATTAAGACCACTACAATATTAAGACCACTACAATATTAAGACCACTACAATATTAAGACCACTACAATATTAAGACCACTACAATATTAAGACCACTACAATATTAAGACCACTACAATATTAAGACCACTACAATATTAAGACCACTACAATATTAAGACCACTACATATAAGTTTTAGAGTGGCTTACGACTTTTAAGAGAGCTATCCCATACCATACACATATGTTATTCATTTCTAATCCTACCATCATTATGAATAGACTTAGAGACTACTATAGACTTATAGACTACTATAGAACTATGGCTACAATAGAATACTAGGTTCAGATTCTGTATTGTATACTTTTTCTGTATAGTCTTATGTCTTATAGACTGTCCATTGAACCACTTGACCACTCATCATATACAATAAGTACTATTACTATATTACACCACTGTACTTCTATACTACTGACCCTCTATACTACTCTACCTCTATACTACTATACTTATGCTACTACTTGTAGTAGAGAAACTGTATTGACGTGTAAAGTTATAGGGTTAAACCACTACACTATAAATACTACTAAATTTTAATACGCCCCCTGACTCTTACCCATATTATACTGTCATCACTACTGTCACATTGTAATATTGACTTTACCATGTTATTATATTACCTTCAAAGTATTATTCTACTATGCTCTGCTGTCACTTTCTACTGTCCTGCTCTACTTAATCACTCTGTATATCACTCTGTATATCACTCTGTATATCACTCTGTATATCACTCTGTATATCACTCTATTTGTTACTCTACTTTCATACTCTACTTTCATACTCTATTTTCATACCCCTCTTCCATATTCTTCCTTCATACTCTGTATTGGATCCACCATAAGTAGTGCTCTACCTATTGAGGTAATTTTAGCCTACGCTGTCTAATCCTTTCAACCTATGTGTTAGTATATATTTTAATATACAGGGATATGTAAATTGTGCCTTACAAGATCAAAGTTCTACACGAGGTGTGAGGCGGGTGAAAGGTTTTCACCAGTAGCCTGCACATAGTATATCACTGGTCTGCATGCAAGACACCTACGAAGTACCTTGACTCGGTATGTTGACAAATCCTAACAATGACCATTCCATTGTGTCACTCCTCTACCATTATTGTATGAGGTACCAGGAGTAATGTGATAAACCCGAGGTACCAGGATGAATGTGATAAATCCGAAGTACCAGGATGAATGTGATAAACCCGAGGTACCAGGAGGGAATGTGGAGAGTTTTCTCCCTCTGCACCTAGAAACAACCAGCAGCTGACTAGGCGACTCCGTTGTCAAATACTTAAGTAGCCCGATTCCTCCCTCTGGAGAACCATCAACAAAAAACATACTAAACAGAGTACCTGATGTAACAACAAGAATCTAAAACTATAATATATACTAAAAAGTACACTATGCACTTATATACTAGACTAATAACTCCACCGATAAATGCACTAATAAATCCACTAATAAATCCACTAATAAATCCACTAATAAAATCGCTAATAAAACTGCTAATAATACTTCTAATAGTACTTCTAATAGTTATACTGCTTACACTACTTTACTGTCACAGTCGCTAGATATTACATACACTGTCTAATTATATTAGTTATCCTTCTTAGATGCCACGCCAATCACCTGCTCAGTCTAACACCTAGACCATTTGAGCTCACTTGACCAATTATTGGTTCTCATTTGGCTCCCACTTGGTTCCTAGTGTTCCCTCTATGAGGACTCATCGAACGGATTCTCGGTCTCCTCGAACTGCACCTTGCTCATGCCCTGGACATGCACGTTGGCAAGTTCTCTGCATAATAAAACCGCTAATAACACCACTATACTATATGTTAGATTCATGCTTTTACGTCAGGTATTCTGTTTACTATGTTTACTATGTTTACTATGTTTACTATGTTTACTATGTTTACTATGTTTACTATGTTCAGTCCCCGATGATTCCTCAAAGAAAGAATCTGAGCTACGTATATAACTTTTCAAGAGAAAAGGTGTCTGTTAAAAAACTCAATAGCGGACATTGCTCTGGCTCGCCCTAGGCTATCCTGGTACCTCGTACAATGATGGCTGAGCAAATGACTGAGTTGATGTTTGTTGTTTCTAAGTAGATGGCGGAGTAGATGTCTGAGTAGATGTCTGAGTTGAAGGATTAGACGGCGAGGATTCATGATAGCTCAATATGTAGAGCATTACCTATGGTAGAAATGTACTTTATATTACTGTACACTATTACACTACACACTAAAATATACACTAATAATTCCACCATGAACTACTCTCGAACTCCACTATATGCTTGTATACTTGACTGTACACACATAAACTACGACAATATACTACTATAATTTACTACTATAATTTACTACTACAATATACTACGACAATATACTACTATAATTTACTACTACAATATACTACTATAATTTACTATTACAAACTACTACTGTTAGATCCACCATAGACAGGGCCCTGTCTTAGAGGTCTCATGAAGCCTACTCAGTCCGATCATGACATTGGCCCGGTCATCATTGTACTTTGTACTATGATGGGCGTGATACAGAGTCTTCGTACTATGATGGCTATTCTAGAACATTCCTTACTATTGTTGTAGTGGAGAATTTATCGAATGCCACGTTCTTTCAATGTTATCTAAGTAGCTCCGGTTCCTCTCTTTGAGGAACCATCAACGAATACAATTATTATACCACCCTAAACTACCCTTTTAGATGCATGATTTTTGGGGAGATGGAATGGGACGAAACCAAGGATGCTCCTGATGCAAGCTGTGCAGTATGAATAGCCTTCCACCGGCCCCACTCATGTTCCAAGGACTGTACCTCGTCTCCAAGCCAGTCGTGGTTGGTGAGTGCCGAACTCAAGTACCCCAAGAGACTATCGCCTGCTCCGGTGACATTGACGATAGATAGGTTTTTGTTTTCTGTAGGAACATCGTAATATTCCACCACCACGCCCAACCGGCCACCTCCAGACTTATTCTGGAGCACTTTTCCCTGTGAAATTAGTGTGCTGGGCCTATACTCGGATGTGGTAGGAATGGACCGGTAATCGTCCACGCTAGTGCTCAATTTCACAAGCACACAGCCTTTTTCCTCGAGCTTAATGAGTATATTGGGGATATATGGAAGCATCTGGAACGCTTGCTGGAGAGTGCCTTGGTGGACGAGTGATTGGATGCAAGGGTTTTTTGCCAGGGCCATTTTATCTCTGAAATCACCATTAATGCCTAGACCGTCCAAAATAGGAAACCAGTGCTCGTAATCTTCAAACATTTCGAGCCGGCTGAACTCAGTATACATTTGCTGGAGCTCCTCGCATGTGGGTGTAATCATCAGCACGTTGTTATGGGGAAAAACAGAAAGGAGGCTGGAATGGACATGGCTTAAACGGGCCAGTTTGGGTGTTGATGTGGGTTCAATTATCACCCGTGGTTTAATGTCCATTTGGGATACTGTAAAGAGCACTTTTTCAATGTGCTTGGCCAGGATATTGCAGTCGAGTATAATGAACCTAGGCTTGGCCCTTTGGATCTGTACAAGGCTGTGGTGCAACAATTCGGGTTTTTCCATAATTTTCATATCTGCACAGGCCAAAACCAAGCCTCCCTGGTCATTTAAACTGGCACAGTATTGGGCTGTGGTTGCGTTCTCCACCACTTTTATTCCTGAGACATCCAAATCCATGCTCTTTATTTGGTCCATGACTTTGGTGCCGGAAATGTCGTCTCCAACAACAGAAACAAAGCGTACGGAGCTGTGGATGTTCTGGTTGACTAGACCGTACTTATGGGCCAATGAGACGTTGAACCCTACACCTCCAATGGTCAGGAAAATGGAACCAGGGTTGGAATCGCTCATAATGGGGGTTTTTTCGAACCTGCAAATCGTATCAAAAGCCACCAGGCCAATGATAAGCGTTTCGGCTCTTTTAGGGGAATTTTCCTGGTTTTTTGAGGGGTTTTCACTCTGCTGACCGCTTTTCTTGAGCCCTGTACTTGGTTGGAACCCGGAACTACCGTTTTTTATAGCCTGGAGTTAGTATTTGGAGGAATCTTCATTATCAAGACTGAAAATTCTGAAAAAAAAAACAGTGTCTTCATGTCCATTAGTGGTGTGTACATACCTCATTTTCAGATACCTCCGCTTCTTCGGCCACCAATGACTCTTTTTTTCCAATTTTTTTAGACAACTTCACTTCTTTTTCAATGATAAAATCACCCTTTTTCTCTGGTACAATTTTCTCCTTATTCCACGACTTTTCAATGGAGTAGAGCTCCTTGGCTATGTTGCATGCGGCCTTGGCATTGTTAATGACAAACTGCTTGTTGCACTCCACCGATTTTCCGTCTGTAGCCTTGGCAATCTTCTGCAATAAAAAGGGAGTAAGGTGTTTCCCCGTAACCCCTTTTTCCAGAGCTTCAGAAGTGGCCTCGTGGATGATTTGCGCCATGAACTCACTCAGTAAGGATGAATGCTCCGGTGGTGGCACACACACCAAGTTTCCCGAGCTAAGGCCCATCACATTATTCTGGTTATGCACAATAGAGGCCATTTCACGCCACGAAGAAAAGGTATAGGGAGACTGGACACCTGAATCTCGACAGAAGAATCCGGGGACCTGTACATAAGGCCGCCCGTTATCATTATACGTGCCCACGAAAACACCTTGGGTTTCCAAGAACTCCATGGTCCGAGGAATATCGAGAATCAGTTTGGGGCCTGCACATACCACGGTCACGGGAGTCCTTGAAAGTTCAGTCAAATCGGCACTTATATCCATGGTTATGTGCCCGTCCCTGTGCACCCCTCCAAGGCCTCCAGTAGCAAACACCTTGATCCCCGCCAAATGGGACAAGATCATTGTTCCGGCGATGGTCGTTCCCCCGTTCAATTTCTGGGCCATTGTAACCC
Source organism: Metschnikowia santaceciliae (assembly GCA_002374485.1). Lineage (NCBI taxonomy): Eukaryota > Fungi > Ascomycota > Pichiomycetes > Serinales > Metschnikowiaceae > Metschnikowia > Metschnikowia santaceciliae. The sequence continues at coordinate 16,078 of NKZN01001326.1, read as the reverse complement.
CAATATCCCTTCGGGACACTTTATTAGCATCCTTGAGTTCTGCCAACTGCTGTACCTGCACATTGGACAAACCAACATAAGGCGTTCCTCCAATAAAAGCACACGTGGCTGGAATGCAGCCATGGTCACGGATGGTCTGTTCCACCTCTTGCGCCATGGAGAGATTAGCGGGGTACGGGAACCCGTGAGTGATGATTGTCGACTCCAAGGCCACTAGGGGAGTTTTATCGCTCAAGGCCTGGCGCACTTCGGGAGATATACGAAGTGCATTGAAAGACGAAAGAAGTCTTTGTCCAAGCATCTTCAGTTATCAGGTTAAGTACTCTAAGTAATGTTTATGTTTCAGGTGTGTTTCAGGTTAAGTACTCTGAGTAATGTTTGTGTTTCAAATATGTTTCAGATATGTTTCAGATATGTTTCAGATATGTTTCAGATATGTTTCAGATATGTTTCAGACTAGGTTTGACCATGATTGACTGTGCTTCAAACTAACAGTACCATCGATTCTATGTTTTTAGGCGTGCATCTCTGCGCGCGAATATACCCCAGCTTCTCGACCTAACTTAAGTCAATACTCACCACCACTAACTAACAACTCCAATCCCACCACCAAAAGTCCCTATTCTATATATAGTGGTATATACAGTCTTTTATGTCTAATATAGACCTTCTAAGGAAAAATGACCTTCAGCTGCTTACGTCGCTTTGGGGTGTGTTGCAGCATCTGCACTCTAGTGAGCCTATAGTGGATGATGTATTTGTTGCGCAACTCTCGGAACAACTTGTTCCTGATCTCCAAAACTTGGACTGGATGCACCGGGCACCTGCATCGGAACAATTCTGCTTGCTTCTACAGATCGCCGTTTTTGTGTTTCAGAAGTACTCGGGGGATGGTCTTCCGCTTATGGCATCGCTCGCAGCCTATATGAACGCCCATGTTCCCTGGAGCAATGGGGAATTTGCCACCATATGTCAGGGCCTAGATGTTTCGAACTACCACAAACACAAAGACGCTTTTGTGGCGTATCTTAAACCCCGCATGGTTATAAGTACTGAGCCTCTGCTCCGCTCAGTCAAGCCCACCAAAAGCTCCGTTAATTCCATCACGAGTACTACTAAAAATCAGTACTCTAAAATCAAGGGGCTTCGGCCGACTTTGGGTTTCTCGCCCTCGACGTCTTCTCAAGAGCAGCAACGACTGGTGTGGAAATCTTCTCCCAATGTGCTTACGCTCTCGCAGGCTATGGTTCTTCTTATGGATAAAGAACCATCCACAAACGCAATGTTTTCGTCGTTTGCTCTCCAGGTGTTTGAGGATACCGATCCACTTCTTAAGACACAGGCGATTTTTTTGCTCCAGCACTTTATGGACTCCAATGCTCTGTACGTTGTGGTCTCAGGTCTCGTACCTTTATATAAGGAGGAATTGAAGCTTTGCATGACTTATTTGCCACAACTCACTGCTGCAAATGTGTCCAGATATTTGATGGAAAATGCTTATCCTTGTCTTTACAAACTAGTGGATTTGGAAATGGACGGAGGTTCTGATTCTAAGTCTGGGGTTGATTCCTGCATATATGCATACGTGGAGATTATAGTGTCCCATCTTTTGGGCCTGATATCGCATATTCTGCGATCCAAAGAAAAAGAGTCCAATGAGCTCCTTGCCTTCTTCCTCAAGGAGATTTCTGGACTTATCCAAAATCACGTGCACACTTCCATTCTTATATGTCTACTGCGATTATTCTACACCTTGAACCAGTTGATCACCGACCCGTTCATCATAGACTTTGAAGCTGGTTCTTTGGTGGTGGATGCTGCTTTGCAAGTGCAACATTCAGTCTTGGCAGTGTTTGCAAAAAAAGCTGATCCTGAAGGCCTGGCTTTGGTTTTGGCCTATAAATACGATCTCTTGGCCTGTTGGGCCGTGCTTGGCAAGAGAATCACGAGTTTTGAAGTGGGGACACGTGAAACTGGGCAATTAATTCATGGTAATTTTGGTTTTCTACGTGAATTGGCTAAACTGGTTCCAAATGCAGAAACTGAATTGGTTCAGGATAAGCTGCTGGTGCTAGAAAAGGTCCCCGAAATGGCCAGCTTACTAGACTGAGACCTCACTTACTCCTACTAAATTCTATTTACTGTATTATAATCATACGGTTTTAATTGCATTGTTAGGAACAATTTATGTGCTGTAAGGTGCACCAGACTGTGCATTCTACGAACAGCAGAGTATCTGTAGAGTATCTGTGGATTATACTAAAGTACTACTACTACTAGATTACTATGCAATACTGATACACTCTATACTAATAACACTACTAAAGTTCTACACTATTACACTACTACTATTACTGTATTGTTCTACTGCTACAGTGCTACTGCTACACTAATATTAGAGTACTACTACTCTGCAACTTTACTATTAGAGTACTACTCCGCAACTTTTCTATTAGAGTACTACTATTCTACTGTTGCTTCATACTATATCTCTACTACTGTTTACTGCTACTACTAGAGTATCTGTCTAGAGTATTCCATGGGTAACAGGCTTCTTAGGAAGAGGGCCAGTGTGTTCTTATGTGCAGCCAGTGGAAAATGTCTATACCTGTGTTTAACAGTGGCAGAGAACTTGAGAGAAGAGATTAAGGATCAGAGATTTTCTTGGTACAACTGGAAACGAACACTGATTCATCTAAGAAACTTGTTGATGGCTTGAGACCAGTTGTATCATATAAAGTGATACCCCAGGTCAATCTCTCTCTCCTAGATCAATTGCAGTCAAAGCTTTAACTCGACGCATTCACTCGACGCATTCACTGGGTACATCCACTAGACACATAGACTGGACATAGACTCAACACATAGACTGAACATATAGACGGGACGCCATGAAACCGAACATAAGAGAATAACGTAGGAATAGACCGATTCACCGTCATCTTTTTTTTTCTACACTCGCGGACTTCGTTCGATATCACGTAAAGCTGTGGTGGTATTAATACTATATACAAAAATACAGAGGCTTATTTCTGGCCCTGCAACGCCTGCACCACCTTGATGTTGGTATCCAAGAATCTATTCAAACAGTTGGCCAAACACTGCTCGTCGTGTTTGCTCAAGGCATTGGACATGATGGCCTGGTCCTTGTTGCACTTCTTGAAGCACATGTCGGTGAAGTTGTGGATGGACATCTGTACCTTGGACTTGGAGTTCTCTGACTCGATAAACTGTAAGATTTCTTTTCTGGACGTTTCGTCGAGGTTCTGCAAAGCCGTCTGGGAAATCTGGGACATCACGTATTTGGTGGAGTGTGGTGGTTGACTTTTTGGAGGTGGTTGACTTTTTGGTGAGGTGAGCAGTGGAAGTGAGAATGAGACTGAGGTGAGACTGAGGTGAGACTGAAGTGAGAGGGAGGTTTAACGGTGTACGGATTTTTCCTATACTCCAGTAAAATCCACCTTTATTCCCATTTGGAACCTCTGGATGAATCAATCTAGAAAAAAAAATACCTCCTTTTTTGGGTGGTTTGGCTGGTCGGGCCCATTCACGTCTTCTCTCCACTTAATCTGCATACACACGCAACAGTGCGCTCTACTCCAACATCAACATCAACATCAACAACTCCATGGCCACCAAAGGAGACCGGCTCAAGGCGTTGTACGCCCAGAACCACGTGGCTGTATCCACTCTTCCTCCTAACAACTCCCAAGAAACCCACACCCGCAGATTGCAGACCGATATCTCCCGTACCAACACTTTCATCCACCAGGCCGAAGATGCCATCCAGCAACTCACCAAAACACTAGGCCCATTGGCAGAAAAAACTCCCAACATCAACACCTCTCTTCTACCGGCAGGCTGGAGTGCAGAAACCTGGCGAATGGCGCATCTTGTGGCGCTCCATGAGGTGTATAAGCAGCTCCCATATTCACCGATGAAGAACGACCTGATAGGCATGGCCAGTGCCGTGAAAATGACGCAGGACGCCGTTCGGGAGCAAAGAGAAAGTAGTGATACGCTAGAGGCCCACAACGACGCCTCCGCTGCCCTATTAAGCGAGTTGCAGGCCATCCTCACCGACTACCAGGAGATGGAAGCGGCGCTCGCGTTGCGGGTGGCCCAGTACCCCCAGAAATTGGCCCAGCTCGAGCAGAAAATCCGGGACTCGGGCTCATACTTGCAGGAGATCGAACGCAAGATTCTGTCGGTGGCCGAAATGCTACTGTTTGCCAAAGCTGCAGAGGAGAGAATGTATGGGCATATGCAGCGAGTGGTGATGAAGCTACATGCACTCGTGGACTGGGAAAATGCCAATATGATGGATGAGGCTACTTTTCGGAAAAGCATCAGTTCCTCTGTAACTTTACTTCACACCATGGTGCAGCGACTCATGGAAAACGGCGGAGATAGCGAGGCTAATTGGGTCCGAGTATCAGGCGAGGTGGCGGAGGTAAGACTAATGGAAGTGATGATCCGCAACAATGTGATTGTTGCACGGGGCTCTAAAGACCGACTCGAAGTCAAATTACTTGATTTGGGGGTCTAGGATTCGAAATGAATCCAAGTGGAGCTAGATTTAGAGTTCAGGCGAATTTACGTGGAGTTAGGTGAGTTTGAATGATGTCATGGCTGGCCAAGACATGATAAGTCCCAAACCCAAAACCAAGTCTATGTCCGAATCTTAACCCAAAACCAAAATGAAAACCCAAAAACTTAATCCTGTCGTACAGCACACAGTGTTTACTAGTCCTACACCGTGCAAAGACAACGAAGTCCATAGAACAATACGTTCATGCACAGCCAGATCTGCGAATTTAAAAAGTAAGTGCTTAACCTAACAATGACCTGCAGGCAGCAGTCGTATCTGGGTATTGCATGGTTTAATGTCGAACCGGTAGGGAGGCTCTGGAAATAATATGATCAGCCAGGTCCGTTGAGATGCACCCATGGCCATAGCCGCTTCATCGGCATCGCCCAGATGCGCGGAAGAAAAAAGGAAGTGGTTTGTAGCAAGTGGACCAGAGAGAATCAGTATAACCAGAGTTCAAAACCAGGACAATGATAGCATAGCTAGTATAGTATAGTATAGTATAGTATAGAAGAGGTCTTGTTTTGAGCCCAGCAGTGCAGAACTACAGAGACCATAAAATGCAGTTGTACACAGTTGTACACCGGATTAGTCACCCCCTAAAAGCAGCCTTGGGTCGCCAGTATTGTATGGATCTCAGCGTGCGCAGGGAGGGTGCACGTAGTAACAGTCTCGCAGCACCGAACGTTGGCGGACGAATCTTGCATGCGGTGGGGCCACGGGCCAAAACGCCCGGGAGAACAAGGCTAGGGGGTGTTCAAAATAAGCAGGCGGTCCCGATCGGGGCTCTTTTAGTGGCGTAAAGCGGGGAAGCAAAATAAAGTGCACCGCATCTTAAGAAGGTCCCTCTTAAGCTGAATAAGCGGCTTGCGTATTCTATCTACCGTGCATTCGCACGCCCAGAAAGTAGAGGTTCTTTCTTCACCAGTCCCTATCTCAGGTCACTTGTGCAAAAGTCCATAGTGAACCAGAAATACCAAGTAAAAAATAGGTGAGAAGTTGGTATTGTAAATTTTTTTGGAATGTATGGAAAACACAGGAGCCCAGAAATTTTTGGATCCCCAAGAGCGGAAAAGAACGGAAATTTACACTCTATAATGTTCTTCCCATTTTCTTTATGATTATGCTCGCAGTCAGTTTCCCTATCAAAAAAAACCGTTATTAATGTCAAAGACATGTAAAACTGAATACCAGTTTTAAATAATGCGCCTTTAAAAATCAGCCCATGTTGCCATTGTAATGAATACCATTCATTGACCCCAAGATACTTCCCCTCAAGCTTTTAAAGGCCCAGGGTCATCCGAGTCCAGGACCTTTGTCTTGTCAGAGCAGGAATCTTGCGCCTACTCCAAACGCGGTGTATCCTAGAACAAGTGCGGTGCATTGCGTCGCGTATTCTTTCTCATTCGCTGCAAGGCCTCACATGGCACATATCGCTGAATCTCTGTCCCCGAGGAAAAACTCCCATTTGTCTACCTCCCTTTCGTCTCCATCCCAACTTCTCCGTGGCTGGTGTCTGATTGATCGTGTCCTGTGATAGCAACTTCCATTCTGCTCCACACCCCTCACTCTGTTGTGGCACTCTGCTCCCTGCTCTCTGCTGATGACTACCCCAGGTCTGGTCTCCAAGAAGAGACGCAATCGCTTGACTATAGTGTGTCGCCGATGCAGAAGAAAGAAGGCTAAGTGTGACAAGGCCCAGCCTTGCAGCCAGTGTGTCAAGTTTCAGTGCCCCGAAGATTGTGTATATGATATGGCCAATCTCGAAGCGGGGTCCGTCAAGACGGAGGATATGCCTAGCCAGATCAAGCGCCTGATTGAGAAGCATTTCAATCTCTCCCAGAAAAACACCCCGTTTGTGATCGACGACTTGCCGGATTTGGCCTTGTTCAAGTTCAAGAAAAACCTGTCCACGCCGTTGCTAGGCTATAACCCGGTACTCAAGTCCACCGATCTCATGAATATGCATATGAACTTTGCCGAACAGAGTATCCCCAGCCAGAACCTGTCGCCGGTGGGGAACCTTGAGTATATCGAGCCGAGGTTTTCTCGGCATTTTCGAAACTTCAAAACAACCCAAAGGCCCATATTCTTTGTGGAGTTGTTGCAGCTGGATCCTGGTGCACGGCTCTACTGGCGATTGAATGAAGCTCACGAGAACATCAAGCTCATGACCGTGCAGAACTTCCCCTTGAAGAAACGCCTGGAGGTGGTCAAGGCTGCTGGCGCATATTTTGGCAGGGCTTTTATTACCAGCAATCAGAATAGCTCGTCCGTGGCCAAGGGCCAGCTCTCGGCCTATGGCTTACCTCTAGGGTTCACGTTTACGCCCAGCTACAATGACTTTGACCACTTCCAGGTCAACCTCCGCAAAGTGTTCCCGTTGAAGGCGTCGGTGATTGCATACGTCAAGCATTTCTTCATGCTGATCTACCCAAGCTACCCAATAATTGATGAGTTCTGGCTTCTAGATGAAATCCAGGCCATGTTCAATTTCAGCAGCGAGGGCGTGTTCCACTCGGTCAACATCACCTCCAAGCAAGACCTCCTCTTGGTGTCCATGGTGCTCTACATTCTACGGTTGTCTTACTTGTCGTACTTCACCAGTGTGCGGTCTCACAACGAAAGGATCCTAGACTCGGTGTACATTGGAGACGTGAAGCTCCGGGATTGCCCCATTTCTTTGAACACCGTCAACTTGGCCTCCAATTTGTATCAAATGGGCAGTATCCGAAGCAAGCCGTCGTTTCTTCTTCTCCAGGCCGGGATTATCAAGTGCATCAACCGCATGTTGTCGTTCGACAACGAAATTCCATTCAACCACCTGGATGGAGACTACAACCTAGGCTCGTTGACGTCGTTGGCCGTGGGTCTCTGCTTGGAGCGAGACCCCGACTTGATCCGCAACTTCCCGGGAGGTTTCAAGGAGAAAAACTTGAGGAGAAAGGTGTGGTACACCTTGGTGCACATAGACTACTTGCTCTCGTATGTGTCGCATAAGCCCCGGATCATCTACCAGGCGCAATACAATACGAAGCTCCCCAAGTACGACAGCACGGGGTCCAACATTGAGAACATTGCTCTTGAAGAGCTCGTGATCAAATGTATGGTCCGCAACTTCGAGGTCTTGAGTGCGGGCGATGAAATCCTCGACATGTGTCTCGACATGAAGCTGTCCTTCAAAGCTCTGGACGTGATGCAAAAGCTCAACGACTACGAGCTCCTTTTGGCCGAAAAGTTTGGCTTCATGAGTGACTACTTCAAACCTTGCAAATGTCCACTCATGCGCACGGTGATCATCTCGCAGTTGTCCACCCACACCTCCATCCAACTCTTCATCGCATATGCATACTACTTCTTCTACTTGTACTACAAGTACAAGGGAGAGTCTTCGTTGAACTTTTTTTTCTTGAAGAAAACTTTGAGCATCATATACTCGGACTTTGACTACTTCTGCGTGGAGCTCATGTTCACCGAGGAGGAGTCCTTCAGCTACAGCTTCACTCTTTTGCTCAGTCCCTTGCTTCTAGTGCTGATGCATGTGGTGGGGATGGTAGGATTTGCTTTAGGGGCCACGTTGAACTGTACCATTCTAGTCTCGGATATAGCCGAGCTGGGGCCCACGCGCATACAGTTGTTGAAGGTGATTGCCTATAAGAATGAGACGTTTTCGCTACGGAAACAAAAGTTTTTCAAGCTCTTGAGTGAACGGTACTTTTATGCATGGAAATGTACTAAGATGGACGGGTCTGCATACTCACTTCTTTATGACGAGCTGTTTTACATGGTGGATATTGAACTCTTGAGAAACGCATCCATTTCCTGGACTGATGACCAGATCCAGAAGTTCTCTGCGTTGATACCAGACGAAACTCCTATCCAGGCCAAGGACCCGGCCTTGGTGGCCGATCTCAGTTATCAGAGCACCAGGAGTATTGACGATACCGACTTCGTGGGGAAGGACTTGTACAAGACAGTCCAATCGGACAATTTCTGGATTGTCATCAACACTTTAGTGGAGCGAGAGCCCAATGCGTTCCATGCGTCCCAAAGTGCCCAGATCCTTCAGCAAAAAATGGACCTGAATCTTGATAGTATGACCATGAAGAAGGAGGACTTCACACAGCCGGAAACCCCCAAGGATTACTCGGTGCTCCGACCCACTCCAGAAGGCCTGAGCTTGGAACCCAATGTGTCTGAAATCCTCGACTTCAATTTGTTCAACACCGACTGGACGGTGGAAGATATTCTATGATTACATCGATAATTCAGACGTTCTTTCTATTTTCCGTGCATGTTTGGCTTTAACTTAAGGTCACAGGCGGTCGCTGATCGGTACCGGCTGGCTAGTCCTCGTGGGTCACCACCGGCTGGTAATGGTGGTCTTTGTAAATATAAAACTGCAAGTAGATGATGGCATCCTCAAAAATGGTACCCACGGAGCCCAACAACCAGCTGAAATTGAGAAGAACATACTCGGAATCGCTTCTGTAGAACAAGATCTGCCCAGCATATGTGACGTTACCCAACGTGGAGAACAAGAAGAAAAGAAGACTCAAACCCTCCACGGATTTTCGCTGGTGGTTGCGGATGATCTGGGGGATTCGAGCACCCCAGTACATCAGGGCAGACAAGTAACCAATAATCTGAGGCCCCAAGTCAATTTTGGAATGGTCGGGCTCTTGCGCCGTGGAGTCAGAAAAGAAGTAACCCAAGCAACCTGCACCCACCACAAACAAAACCGGCAAAATGTACATGGTGAACACGTTCTGGGAGTTGTTTTCGAGCACCACGCTCGTAAGTGCCGACGAGCGTCTTCTTCTATTGACCAAAGCCTCGTTTTCCATTGCAGTAGTGCCTCCCCCCTGTGAGGCCAGTCCATGGTGTTTAGGGTAGTACCTCGAGTAGTAGAAGTAGGATGTAAGCATCAAGCCATCCACCACACAGAACCACACGGCAATAGTAATGACTTCCGGTAACAACGAGGCCCAAAGAGCACCCGCCAAATTAAGAATATCGCCAATTAGCCAGATGGAAATGAAACTGAGCGAGATTCCGTCCGCGGACTTGGACTTCCACTGCTCCACCAACTGAGGCAAGAGCAACACGATATAGCAAGCAAGACTAGTGGTTAGTAAAGAGAGCGAGAAGGCTTCTATTTATACATACCAAGTGGAGCCGGAGACGCCCGAAGCGGTGTTTCTCCAGGAGCTGACTTGTTCTAACATGGCCCAGATAAAGAAAGAGAGATAAGAAAAAGAAATTGCGAAGAAGTGCGCGAAAAGCAAAGACGTGTATTGGACCACATGAGATCGGAGTCAGTGCTTGGATCAAAAGTGTTGGGAAGGTTGTTTTTGTTTGGAGTTGTTTCTGATATGTTTCATATTTGTTTTAAGCTAGTTTCAGATCTGCTCCAATCTGGGGGTTTTTTTTTTGTTCGTTTTGTTCGTTTTGCTTGTTTGTTGTAGTGTACATTTGGCTGGGTGCAAATGATGCCGTACGTCCAGCCGCACCCACTGTAAATGCGCACACACACGAAGTGTTGAGCTTTTAGTATTCTTAGGCCTACAATTTACGCTACTGTTCTGTACTAGGAAGTCCGTGATATTCTGGTTACTCGTGGTACCGCTCAAACTAGAGCGGAATGCCACCTATATAAACCTTTTCACCTTGGACTCCTCGCTCCTGCACCTGGCTTGTTAATCTATTGTCTTCATTCAAACCTGACTCCTCCTGACAACCAAAAAAAAAATTCAGTTACAATGCTAGTCTGCACTCCTTGCTTTCTGTACTGCAGCTAAAACATTGTCTTCATACACGGGTCAGTACATCTCACATAAACACTCGCGTAGACTGTAACGGCTACCTTTTCTTCTTATCTAATTCCATTAGTTCTGGTATAGTAGTACCCATTCCTATCTCTTATATTATTAACTGTGTGACTAATCTAGACTCAGAAATCTGTCTTCTGATTAATCTCAAGTCCCCTCAACCTTGAGCGACATCCCCTCTTTATATACTTTGGATTCCTTGGATTCCGTCCTCCTGTACCGGACTTGTTAATGCCTTGTCTGAAGTCATACCTGATGACTCCTAATACCAAGACCCAGTTTATACTATCCGTTTGCACATACACATTTCTCGGACTCTATGAGACTTGTCCCTTTATCCAATTCCGCTGTATTACAGGTAACAACTCCCTGTACACACGGGTCAGGACATCTCACATGTTCAACACTAAGTACACCCAGTAAGCACCAGTTATTATGAAGAAGACTAAGATGGTCGGGATTGAAGAAATGTTAAAAATTTAGCATATCATACTAGCATGGATGGAGTAGGTGGTTTTTTTACGTAGTCAAGAAAAAGTATGCCATAATCTTGTTACTGGTGAATGACACTAGCATATATAGATAGTATAATTGTCAGTAGTATAATAATCAATAGTTAAATTTCGCAGTACATTACTCAATGGTTCATTACAGTGGTAGACGATCTCCTTGGTAAACGATTATCATATTAGGTATAAGTAGTTGATAGTATAATAGTAGCCGCAACTTAATGAGTACATTTTGTATACTGAGTAGGCGAAGAACACCGAAAAAATAGTAAGAGGTTATATTTACTTCTTGATTTATTAATTTCAATCTATGTTTTAGTATATATTAATATACAGGGATATGTAAGTTGTACCTTACAAGACCAAAGTGCGAGATGTGTCACATAGTTCTTCATAGATCTGCATATTACATATCCACGAAGTACCTCAGGTCCGTACATGCTAGGTACTCGTTGACAATTAATCACTAGCATAGTCCTGAAATATTTTGGTTTGTCATATGCTTTATCAGGTGATTCATTGGTTGTCCAAAAGAGAATCCTGAGGCTATTCAAGTAGACTTCCAAAGCTCCCATAAAAGCACTAGTAAATCAATAACATACTATCAGAGCTTTTTTTTCAGGCTAGTCTAAGAAGTAGGCTAATTTTAGTAGTGTATTCTAAAATATCATAGTACACCGATCGACTATGACCTAGTAGCAGTACTATAAAGCTACTTTGGCTACTAAAGCTTTAGGGCTTCTCTGGAGTATGGCTTCTTAGACACATTGTCATATGTTATCTGATAAAAGTAAGTCTGATGATATGGTTTTGTTTAACGGCATATTCATTAAATGGGTGATTGCGGACATGAGTCATATATAATATACAAACCTAGGGCACTACCTGTGGCGGATCTGACACTAGAGTGTTAGATTATTGTTACGTTGGGTACTTTGTTTACTATGTTCATTCACTGATGATTCCTCAAAAGGAGGAGTCTGAGCTGCTTATATAGCTTTTCAAGAAAAGGGATTGCCGTTAGATGGCTGGTGAATGGTCTTATACAATGGACATTGTTAGTATCAGGCAGATAGGCTTCATAAAACCTCAATTAGGTAGAGCACTACCTATGGTGGATCTAACATAGAGTATTGCACTTGGGTAAATGTTTAATCCCGAGAATAGTATACCTAGCAGTACTATTGTACTGTATGAAATTCTTTTGATAGAATAGTAGTCAGTCCATATTTTCCATATTCAGGTCAAACACAGAGGACATAGAAGACAGTAATAGTTACTAGAATCTAAACTTAGATCTTGGGCTTGGGCCTGTCGTACCAGTACGTATTGGCGTTGTCACCAGCCCTGACAAACCCAAGTTAGAGAATGTTTTCTCCTGCTGAAGCTACCATACTCCACACCATGTACCAAATGGTACCCCATTTCAATGTGTAGTATGCTATTGAGTGTGTAGAATAATATTGAGTGTGTAGTATACTATTCAGTGTGTAGTGTACTATTCAGTGTGTAGTGTACTATTCAGTGTGTAGTGTACTATTCAGTGTGTATTATAATATTGAGTGACTAGTATAATATTGAGTGACTGTTATAATATTGAGTGAGTACTCTTGTAAAAGAAATCTGATAGACGTTATCATGGTAACTACATATAGGAGTCAGTGGTTTGTTGTTTGCTTCTACGAGATGAATTCAAATGTATCTCTACAATCTAGTGTGTCAAAAGTATATACCATAGTAGTTCAGTACATAGTAATGTGGTATGGTGGTAACATCCACCATTGCTGCGACTGGTCTTTGAACCTCTCCTGAAACTGTGCCTATGTAATAGAGTGTGGTATAGAGTCATATAGTAGTATATGGTAGTAGTGTTTCTGTAGGGAGATGGAGTAATAGATATTTAACGTAAGCAGTATAGTGAAGTAGTAGTAATAAGTGGTAAAGAGAAGTTAGAGTAGTCTGAAAGGACACTTTGTGTGATTTACCGGGTACTGGGATGGGTCTGTGTTGAGACTGCTCACTTAGTGTATTTGCTCATTTAGCATGAGTACTACTATTGAATTTAAATTGGTTACTGACAATTTTTTATTCATATACTTCATGTGCTGGTATACCTTTTCAACTGTCAGACCCCATTCATCTTTTGATCTCTCTGTTTCTACCTTCATAGACCTACCTTCATAGACCTACCTTCATGAACGTAACTTCATATAATGTGGTGTTCATTATGGGAGCCCACTGTTAACCGTGTGGACAATTTCTGTATTTTTAGGGAGAAAATGGTAATGGTTGGATCCATGGTTTAAACAGGAAGTTTAAATGAGAGGTTGGTGCTTTAAGTATTTCATATCGGTGTTCAAGCTGCGAAAAGTGGATTATGGAAAGTATATTTTGGGTGGAATCTTTGCTTCAATATTAAGTTAACTTCTGAGAATTAGACTTCAGTTGCCCTTTGAAAATTAGTATTTGAAACTTGTTCAATTTCGATTTGCTGAGTATTGTATAGCATATATCCAAGGCAGACAGTATTCAATTAGCTAGAGTGTATTGGTGAGTTCCCTTTTCAGGTAAATTTCTGGATGTTCGGGTAATTCATGTTTCCCTCGGGATTTTGTTATTGGATACCGTGTTACAAGATACCCTGGTACTGGCTGGTTCTATTTTTGGCTCTGCTTCTGCTTCTGGTTGGTATTCCGACATTCTGGCAGTCTGTATACAGACATTCTAGTTTTGGTATTTTTCCAGGACAGTTTTGTATGTCTAAGCTGTTCACACTGTGTTAAGTTTTTTTATATAGTTACTCAGCGTTTTCTGGAGACTAAAAAAGAATTGTATATGCCCCAGTATACTGTAGTAGTGTGTAGTCATGCCAACCTCTACTCGCTTCTTCTCCAGTATACTTGTCTATAGTTTCCTTAATCCTATAGTTTAATTCTATTGTCAGTATAAATATTCCATTAGACATAAGGTATGCCATTTAAAAAGATATTTCCTTACGTATAAGATATACCTGTAGTCCAGTCTAAGGTTACTATCAGGTCAGTTTTCGGTATGAAAAATCTCTTACTATTCTTGAGGACCAATTCCATTCAAATATCAAGAATATCCCAAATTCCGTTCATTGCCGTCGTTATTTGGTGTTGTTCTGTATCAGGGTAGACGTTTTGTGGTGTACGGATGTGAAACTCAAACCAGTCATACAAATTGAAATTTCCAATAAAAATCCAGGTCAGACCCTAAAAGTTTTTTTCTGGTTATTTTTAGATTATTCCCAATATTATACGTTCATTGTAATAAAAAGTGGCAGTATTTTTTTTCACTGGAGATTAGTATGGTAAGTCCAAGAAGTACACTACGCAGCGGAATGTACAGACAATAAGAGAATCATTCAACAGTCGAGTTCTACGTGTTGTTGTTATGTTTTTTATTGAGGCGAAAAAAAAACAATGGAGTCGAGACTTGCAGCCTTGCAGGATGCAGCAGAGCCATTGTCCAGCTCAGAGGTACCACCATTATCTCAGGAATTGTCAGGGTCAGATTTTAAATTGCCAAGAGAAAAAAATTTCTCAGAAGTGAGGAATTAATTTCTCTGGCTTTTTTCAGGAATTTTTCAGGAATTAAAGTTGTTCAATCCGGGTTCATGGCTGGGTGGTACCTTCAACATAGCTGAGGTGCATTTAAAGGAAGGAAGCAGCACCTTTAAGGACCGATCCTAAAACAGGGATTTCTGCAGCATCGGAAACATCAGCTACTCCATTGATCACCACCTTAGCAAGGCCCATGACAAGTGGGAGGAGCAACATGAAACTCCGGCCCTCAAGCTCAACGGATCTCTTGTTGATGGACAGAACAGAGAGTTCAGGGCTCGAAATCAAGTTTTCCAAAGGAATGTCTTGTTGCTGAGCAATCTTTTCGATCTCACCCACTGTGTTTTCAGCAAGAGTCTTAACGGCACCAATGATCTTGGAAACATGGGCAGGGACGTCTTCATCGGCCTGTTGCGCCTTGGGTGCAGGATTCAACTGTTGAGCAAGCTTGTTCATGTCACCAGAGGCAGGAGCTTCAGGAACTTCAGGAACTTCAGGAGCATCGTCCAGGGTGAAGTCGGAAAGGTCCATTCCGGAGTTGTCGGCGTTAGAGGCGGAAGCAACGGCAAGAGAAGCAACGGCAAAGGAAACGAAGGTGGAGAATTGCATTTTTAAAGGAATGGCTGAGATTGCGAGGTGCTAGGAGGAGGATGGGTGCGAGAGGCAGAGGATGAAGATTGAAACATGACTGCGGTTTGGCCCAATACTTATACTTGTCTGGAGCAGAGATAAGCTCCAGGGGATTTTTGACGGGGCCTTCCCAATGTTCAACGTTTGGCTTTAGACGACAAGCTCGTCTATTTGGCATGGACTGTCCGGTGTCCCATGCACATATTTCGCGTTAGCATAGCTTCAATAGAGAACAATGCCAGACTGTAACTTACACATAAACTTCTGCAATGATACAATACGTTCTGAAGAGAATAAATATAAGTCAGTCGTCTGAATTGCCCAATATTTTCTATCGCATGTGTCTAGTCGTCTCTCCATCGTTTGACATGTCTAGTCGTCTGTTGTAGTCGTCTGTTGTAGACGTCTGTTGCAGCCGTCTGTCACTGATTGTTTAATTGTCCATTGTGGTCCATCTCACCACTTCATATATGCTTGCGGTGTCCATTTCCAGTATATACTTTCAACATACACTTTCAACATCTACTTTCAATATCCATTGCGATTGCTATGACCACATTGAGGTTCGTGATACGGTTATTAGAGTGGCCAGGAAAAGTGCTGGCACCAACATTCCTTCACAACATGAGGACGCAGCGCGCACTCTGCTGCAGGTATCACAATAGACCGACCAAATAGACTAAACACGTCCTCGAGTCAAAATACTATGCTGGTGTTTCCTCGAGGGGGAATTTGACGGTTCATATTCAGGTGCACAACTCAATGACAGGCACTAATGACAACTACAATGTCAGGTTCAATCACTAGCACAATAGGCACTAACTCACTGCAATACGCACCAAGGTTTTGCAGTTGCGCACTCAGCAAGATTGTCAGGTGTTTAGGAAGTGAGACAAGTTTCTTAGTCAAGTGTGTCTTCAAATAGGGTGA
>NKZN01001323.1:0-47548 GCA_002374485.1 Metschnikowia santaceciliae | reverse complement strand
AGTGTAGTATATAGTAGTGTGTAGTGTAGTGTAGTATATAGTAGTGTGTAGTGTAGTGTAGTGTAGTGTAGTGTAGTGTAGTGTAGTATATAGTAGTGTGTAGTGTAGTGTAGTGTAGTGTAGTGTAGTATATAGTAGTGTGTAGTGTAGTATATAGTATAGTGTAGTGTAGTGTAGTGTAGTGTAGTGTAGTGTAGTGTAGTGTAGTGTAGTGTAGTGTAGTGTAGTGTAGTGTAGTGTAGTATATAGTGGTAGTACAAATCATCACATAAGTGAAAGGTCTTTGATGGCCAGTGCTAGGATTGGAAAGCGTATGCCAAATTACCTAAATAGGTAGAGCACTACCTATGGTATATCTAACAGTAGTATGGTATGTTTATTGTTATATTCGTGTAAGTGCGTTTATTACCTAATCGAAACTATATTCGTTGATGATTCCTCAGCAAGAGGAATCGGCCGCCATTAAGTAGTCTGCCGGAAGCTAGCCGAGGGGTGTAAACGGTGAACCCAAATGGGGCGTAGTAGCTTCGGTTCCTGATTAACTGGGCACGTGAGCGCAATACCTATATGGGTTGTATTCCGCCCATCTTGGATCTAACATTTATGGTATTCTTTTAAACACGTTTGGTTACTTAAACTTGTATTCGTTGATGGTCCCCAAAGAGAGGAACCAGAGCGGCTTATATAGCGTGGACGAGAAACGTGCCATCGAAAAACTGTCCTTCAGAATAATGGTGATGATTGTTCTACAATATTTGAATAGCCATCAAGGTACGAAGTACTATGATGGTCACTGTAAACTTCGTATCACTCTCATCATAGTACTTCGTACAACGATGACCGGGCTATTGTGAGAATAGGAAGGCGTAGGCTTCATAGTACCTCTATGAGTAATACCCTACCTCCAATGGATCCAACAGGATGTTTATGGTTGGCTTATTAGAATGCATGCTTCATGTCATAGTTGTTCCAAATCCCATAGTAAGTGATATAACTTCTGAAGTCTTATATATTCTGTAGATTTGTTAACTCCAGATCCGCAACGACAGTTGCCACACCAGGAGAATCTGTGCTGTGATTAACCATGGGGTACTATCTAGTGAATTAGTCATAGTATAGGACACTGTCCTCATGGTCTCACCAAGAAATGTAAACACCTCAAGTAGAGTGATTACTTCAGGTACAGTGTTTACTTCAGGTACAGTGTTTACTCAAGGTACAGTGATTACTCCAGGTACAGTGATTACTTCAGGTGGAGGAGGAAAAGAATGTCAGTGTCCATAGGAGTATTATAAATACGACATGTTTTGGTGGGTCTGATTCTTGGAGGCATCTTGGTTAACCTCAGCCAGTTGCTAAACATGGTTCATAGTCATTTGATATACATAGTGGTTTCATGGTAGCTTTATCTTAGTTTCATAGGAGCACATGGTAGTATCCTCTCTCATGCCTCATAGTAGTTTCAGGGTATTTCTATAGTGGCATATTGACGCTTGTTAGTGAGTTGGCTGCAGTGGTTTCTGTCACAATTACCGATTTCGGCCACTTAGAAAAATCTGACACTATTATAGAGCTCTACTGCATATTGTGTACACTTTATAGTAACACTTATCTATAATATAGTCTACCATCACGTCGTTATCGTATCTTTAAATCCGAACCATACTTAGTCATTCGTATTGTGGTCTTTTCTAGAGAAGTCCCAGTCGGTGGAAGCTGCATCGTCCATATATGTGGATACTCCCCGTACAGGATATGGGGCCGGATACTCTGCGGAGTCCAAGCGTTTGTCTGCTCCCGTTCCATTGCTTCCAGCATCCAAGGACTCCATCGAGTTTCCTTTTCGAGACACATGGAGCAAATCTGCAGATGAGTTGCTTCTGGAATCCGTCAGATGCGCATCCAACCGGCCTCTCCTGAATGACTTGTTCATGTCCTCATTGTAAATATGTGAGCTCATGTCTCGGCGAGAGTTCAACGAATCCGTGGTTTGTGTTCGGCCTGGCGCTGGGATGGGTGCATATCGGGGCGAGTAGCTAAAACTCGAGCTCGGCTTTGGGACCGATTTAGGGAACTCCCCCGAAAGAGGCGTGTCGTTTCCTGCGGCGCTCATGAACCTGTTGCGCGAGGTACGCTCAAAGGGGTTTTCAGAGTCCACTGCACTCAAGTCCGTAAGACTGATGCTGGAGCCGGAGTAGTCGAGTTTTTTGGGGTAAGGGTTTTCAAATGGACTATCAAATGGATTGACCGGCGTATCATAGCGATCCATGGGGTTGGACGAGAAAGGATTGGGATGCTCAAATGGAGTCTCACTCCGTACATCAAATGTAGAGGATGATCCCAACAATGGATTGGCCTGGATATCCGAGTAGTTCATTAAGCCCTCATCCAAAATCTGTTTCTTGGGCTTATGGTTTCTGCGCACCAAGAACCGCACCTTATCGTTGACTGCCTTGTAGCAGTAGGCCTTGAAAGACTTGTACCCTTTGTTGGACATCTTGACCTTAATAGGAATAAAGAGCAACAAGGCCACCACAAACGAAAGGAAGAAAAAGAGAAAAATGGCAATTGAGAGCAACTGCACCGAAAGAATAATCGAGAGCCGCAAGTTCGTCTCTGCAATAGCTCGGATATTGCCCAAAATGTCGTTGTTCATTTCTCTACCTGTAGCATAAAAGCGGAGTGTCATGAAGTTGATCACCTGCCGGGGCAAATCTGCCACGAGGATCTGGAGAGCATCATCTAACTGGAAGTAGATGAAGAAACATGCCCACTGGAAAAAACCCTCCTGATCGATATCATGAAAGAGACACTGGTAGTTATAGCTGCGCAACGCATAGAAAAGTCGACTATAGTTGTTCAAGTACGCTAGCGCAATGTTCCTGGTGCGGTAGATATGAATACCCCACGAGATCTGGTACGCCAAAAGGAGGAACCGGAAAAGAATGCACCCCGTGAAAATCCACTTGGCGATCCTATACTCGTACACGTCATAGTCCGAAGACGACCACCGGTGGAACACCAAAATCGATACACACGTATACGTGTCCAGGGCCAAAATGGCCAACGTAAGGGCCACGACCACCCAAACCCATAAGTACGACATCACGGTCCAGAACCGGGTGTTGTGGAATGCATCCACCTGGACAATGTCGAACGTGGACGAATCTAGACTCCCTGATTTCTTCTCTGTGTCGAACATATTACCGTCTATTATAAACCAAAAACCTGTGTATCAAAAAATAGGGAACGATATTAGAAACTGGCAAAAACGGGTTTCAGCAACGTTTCACTGCTCATCAATGTTGTAACAACACCTGCACTTCGAGCTTATCTGAAACACTGGGATAAGGATCGCTATCTGGGGACACCGAGCTTCAGAGATGGGGCTGGGGGCGTGTAAAGGAGAGAAATGATGCACTGGGTGCCGGAAAGGACTGTATCAGGCTGGGACAGTGAGACAGCGGTGAAACAAGGCCGTAGCTAGGATGAAACAAGTAGGAACAATCAAGAATGACCTGTGGTGGACACTGCAGATCTCCGCGGGGCGTGTTGGGGAGATTGATGCGCAGCCTGCGTGACACACACCTGAAACACACGTGAGACACACATGAAACACACGTGAGACACACGTGAAACACACGAACAACATGCTAAAGTGCGGGGGTATGAGTTTTTCCAGTGCTTTAAGTCTACATCTTCAACAAATTTTTGAAATTCATTGGTTGATAAAACCGTTGGAGCTTCTATAAATAGTGCCTTTAGCTGCGGTTACATATTATATGCAGGCGAACATCTTGCCCCTTTTGGTCTCTGCCTGCAAGGAGTGCGCGCTACGTACACTACAACGCAGTGTGCTGGTCTAACTTGTATGATTAAGTGCGATCGTCAGAAAAATTGCTCCCTAGGTCTTGGTATGGTGTACGGGTTTATGTTGAAACAGTGGTCACCTGACTCAATCAATGAACTCAATTCTAGTGTGGCCTTCTAATGCATGGCTTTGAGATAAGCCAGGGCCATGTGCAGTATATTATCAACTCTAGATTCATTGCAAATTTCTGCACTTCAATCAAGAGTTTACTCACAAGTAGACTGCACTCTAATCACAAGTAAAGTATGACGTCTGACTTGGATTCAAAGCTTTGATCAATGTCATGGACATCATGCACTTAAAGCAAGAGTTAGAGTCAACGACCTAAGTTCTTGAAGATTGAGTTCCATCAGAGAGTATCAATATGAGGAGTCCGCTTAAAGAGTCCATTTGAGGTTTCCAAAAGAATCTAGAGGTATTCAGAATTCCAAGGTTCAGGATTCCAAAGTTCAAAGTTCATACTTCACAGACCAAGTAGTGATCGCTTGATGAGCAGTTCAAGTTTCACGAATATTTGGTCAAAAGTTTGGAAGCCTCTTCTCTCAAATCTTCCTCCTCCCCTTCGCTTAATCCTTTCAACACATCCATACACGCAGCCTTGGCTGGAGGCCTGTACATGATGAGGAATTGGAGCGATAAAAAGCCAAGTTTGGACCGGGCCGGATCTGCACAAAGCGACTTGATGCCCTGCACCATTTCCTTATTGAGCCACGGCAAGTCGCTTAGCAACCGGAGAAAGATCTTCCGGTCGGTGGGCTCCAAAAACGGAATCATTGCGTCCAAAACTTGCTGGCCCCACTTGTCGTATACAGGAGTGGGCACCACTGTTTCAGCCATTTCTTTGTCTATGCTGGCCTGCATATCCTCCACAGACTCAGGGTCTTCCTTGTACTTGGTGGTCCATTTCTCCGTCACCTCATCCGTGATTTTTTGTTCGTTGGCCACTTTCTCATTGTACCATTCTTCGTTTAACCACTCAATGACCAAATCAATGCGCTCATGGATATTCACCAAGAAATAATCGAATAATGCTTTGCGAATCAAATCACTCAACTGCTCATTTTTAGCATGTTCCTTGCCATCTTTAGTGTCATCCACATTAACCATTCCCCTGGTCGCCAAGCGGGTCAATAGTATTAGCCACGAATCGGACTTCCACGAGTTGATAGCAATTTTCGTCAACTCCTTGCTGATGGAGCCATCGTTTATTCCTGCACTCGGCTCCTCTTCTGCATCTCCCTTGTTTGCAAACTGGAAAAAGTTCTTGACAATTAGATTAATATGGTCCTTTTTTTCCTGGAAGGATAACAACTTTGGTGGAGGAAGTGTGTATGCAGTCTCAGGATCATAGTTTGCCTGGTCATCGTCGTCGTCTTCGGTTTTGTCGTTCGTGCATTCTTCCGTCTTGACCACCCCCATTGCAGGATCGGCAATCGCCTGTTCTTCATTCACCTTGATATCCTTCACTGCATCAATATACCGTGCGCTGATCACATCAAGAGCCTTGGAAAGTTTATTGACTGGGGCACGGTTCAATGCAGAAATGGCCATGTTGACCAAGATTTGCTGAGGAATCGTGGAAAAGTCAAATTGGTTGATTTCACTCGTGATATCTGTCAAGCAGTACAAATTCTTGTAGTCCAAGACCTTCATCTTTTTCAGCGGGTTTTCGAATCCCTCAAATTTCCTTTTGCGGATTTGCGAGTCCTCGGAGCTGGGCTGAATAATGTTCTTCTTCCGGATTTCATCTCCTTTGGCCACCAATTCAGATAATTTGCGGGCACACGAGGCCTGAAATTTGGGCGGGACAAGCTGCAACTTCGTCATGTAGCCTAGAAGCACACGTAAAGTACGGTCGGTATACTTTTTGGCCAACTTGAATGACTCCAAAGACTCGTAGTTGGATTGGAGCTTAGAAGAGGGGTCGAAACTCTCTAAGACAGGGAAAATGCGCTCCACAAACTGCCGTTTTCTTCTGATCAACATCGACAAATGATTAAGCGTAGCAGTGACCATTGGCGAAACGAGTATATCGTCAGTTAAAGGCTTCAAAACCACCAGCAACAATGCATTGGCCTCGCTTTCCATGAGCTGGCCCTTTATGAGACTATGGTTCGGACTCACGCGACTAACGGAAAAGTACTTGTTGGAGTTAGATCGCAGCTGGTAATCAATCACCACCATGACGAACTTGAGGAGCTCCAATTTGCACTCGATGTTGCGGTAACTGTCGTGTTCACGATCAAACGACGACTCAAAGGGAAATTGAGTATCACATTTGGCCACCAAGTTGTTCTTGATATCATTGACTCCCATCCAAACACTAGCAGCACCACTGCCATCATTTTCAGCCACGTATTTGAAGGTCAATTTGAACACTATGATGCATACGTCAATGACATTCTTGAACACCTCCAAATCCTTGACGTCCGCCAAAACCTTAATGTGTGGAAGTGCATCAATGGCCAATTCGATTTTCACTGCAGCTAATGTATCTTCCTGTGTAAAAGCCTCCTTCAAGTAATTTGCACACCACCGTTGCACGGCCAAATTGGGGTTTCCGGAAAGGTTGAGGATCTGCTTGACGACCTGGGGAAAAACGTCTTTGTTGGACTTTCCCAACTCGCGGGCCTGGTTCAACTGCCCAATAATCACAGAGTCATCTGGGACCAGCGGTTCACTCATTTCTGGTTGTGTTTGTGTTGTGGGATTAAGGCACTCGGGAGGTAGAATGTTCGGTGAGTGCTATGCTTTTGATGAGTTTTGAAGCGTGCGCACGTGACCCCGCGCACGTTCCCGCTCTCCGCCACCATGAGACGATCGCTTCCCCTGCGAGCAGTTCCAGCGACACATTCTTGCGGAAAATTAATAGGGGTTAAATCAGGGGCTTCTGCATTGTCTGGTGTGCAACCGTTTGTTTTTGTTCCTGTACATAATAGATGATCATACAAAATAACAAGCGTTCAACGACACTATTTCGCCCCGAAAGTCGAACCCATAGTCCTTGAAATCAAACCAGTAATTATACTCAGCAGATCAAAAATTGAAAGCGTCACATTTTGGTGAAAGTTAAAAAATGAACATTGTCAAAATTTAATGCAACAAAGCAGTAAATCAGTGAAACAGTAAATCGGTGAATCAGTAAATCGGCAGATCAAAGTTCCAAAACTTAAAGCAAAAATAAGTTGGTCGTAAAGTCAAAAATCAAAAAAAAAAAAAAAAAGGAAAAAAAAAAAAAAAAAAAAAAAAAAAAAAAAAAAAAAAAAAAAAAAAAAAAAAACAACAACAAGTGTAAACCGTCACTGATGAATTTGCCAAGCATATGTAATCCTCTTCACTTGATGAGGAATTTGAGAATCAGAAACCCAGAAATTCAATCACCAATTAACAACCACCAAAAAAGTCCAAGAATCAGTAGTAAAAAACCACAACTAAACCAAGGCCTTGGTAAATAGTACATGAGCATCGAAAGTAAGCTAAAATCATTCTGTGGCTGTAAAATCAAAAAAAAAAAAGTAAAATTAGTAAATCAACAAATCAGTTCATCAGCTCCCCCATTCCCCGCTCTTCAAGCCCCAGAAACAGAAACAGAACCCCTAATCCCCACACACCAAACCGTAACCCAACATGCAAATGCAGCCAAGCAAATCCAGACCTGTCCCTACCCTTTCTCCGATCCCAAATATTTCAATCCGAGACAATGCTCTCCTGCTTTTATGGATGATTCATCAACACAACTACAGAATAAGACATTACTCTCAATTGGGGGCATTGGGCCAGACGACTAGATAGTAGATAGGAGGAAACTTGCCTGCATATAACACAGAAAATTATGGACTAAATGTATGTAATGTAGAAGAAGGGTTGTAGAAAGGAAAAGAAACGGAAAATAAATGAGTAGGAATAAGTGGTTGTAAGGACAGGGGGAGAAGTTTGCAGCCGCGAGGGGATGTACGGATGTTCCTGCATGTGTATAGTCGCCCAAACCGAGAGAGGAAGGTCACGTGATGCGAGTCTCACTTCTTTTCTCTTTCTTATCTTATCTAAACACCCCATCAGTTTCTCCTCACCTCTTGACATAGTGTGTTTTAAGTGAATATTTGTGTTGTTTTAGTGAGTAAAAGACTCTGAATTTTGTTTTGAGTACTAAGGCTTCCGACCTGCAGGCCAGCGGAAATTTTAGCCTAATTGGGACTCCTCTTCCCTGTTTTCCACCCATTACCCATTACACCAACTTCCCAACTTCCATTTTGGTCAAATTTTACTCAATTACTTTCATTCCCGCCCAGGTGCATTTTGAACAATCCAATTGTATTCTAAGGACAGTTTCCCTGCATTGAACGACCAATTCCTTGTTTTCCAGTCACCTGAAAGTTGTGGACACGTGACTGATGATTATCACATCAGCAAAGGCGGGTCCTCCGAGCTCCCAGAACCCCAGCACGGGAAAAAAACCCGACCACACTCTTCCTCGAGCGAAATTCACTACCCCACAGGATGAAATCATGGACCTGGGTGAACCTTTTAATGCCAGGGATAAAAGTGATGGCCGGACCGAAAATGGCGGTGAATTGGGTGAAAAATCTTCTTCTTTCACTGATTTTTCGGGAAAAAGGTCACCTTTGACTGATATTTCCGCCAGATCTTCATCTTACACTGATTTCTCGGCGAAATCGTCGTCATTTGCTGAAATTTCCCGGAGAACACCATCTTTCACTGATTTCTCGCGGAAAACACCATCCTTCACCGATTTTTCCGGGAAAAAATCGTCCTTCACGGACTTTCCTCGAAGAATCCCTTCCTTCAGCGATTTCTCCGGGAAAAAACACTCCGAAACTTCGGGCCCCGAGAATTCCACCGACACAGACCTTGAGGGACATCTCATTCCCAAACGATCCAAGTCCAAACGCTCTTCTTCGGCCTCCAACGATGCTTTTTTCGAGAGAGATAGGTTTAGGGCTCGTTTTAGAACTTTCAATGGTACTGCAGACAACCAGCCAACTGATGACTTGCTCAGTTCCAGTGAACAAGCATATCTGCCCGATTCGAGCACTGAAAGGCTCTCGGTAGTGTGTGAATTCGAGGATATTCTGACCAAAACGAAAAAGCTCGACATCAAAACGCCCGTGGTGTCTGAACCAACAAGCGATAGCCCTAATGAGACGGGTCACGTGACAACAGATTTCCGGCTTCCTCGAAGCCGGCCCAAAGGTGTCCCCAGCTTCAAATCCAGGAGTATCGAGCTTGCGTATCCTCGCAAAGAGAGTGTTTCACCGTTGGCTAAGGAATCTCGGCTCTTCTCTCATTTTCTGCCCATTGATGACGTCAATCTCGACCTACGATACATCTCTGTGCCGGAACTCTCCAAAGTTTTCGATTGGTATTTCAACAAGCCGCTTCCCGCCACAGGCCAAATGTTTCCGTGGCTCCACGGGATCCACGCTGAAAATTTCGCCCAAAGAGCGTTTTTTGCCCGTTCTGCCAACGGTTCGGACCCCACAGAAAAGCCCAGCAGTGCTCGTTTTCTCATGTGTGTGGAGACAAGTTCAGCCAAGCCCAGGATTCCAAGAGTGGTGAGGAATACTGTCAGTATTGAAGAACTACTTAAGAAAGTGGAGTATTCAAAGACAGAAGTGCTTAAGCAGACCAGAGAAGTGGTGATGGATTTGGACCTGGGCGAAAGTTTTGGAAGAAGTTTAGATTTTCAAGAAGAAAAGGCCCAAAACGAGGATTTGGTCCAGCTTTTAGCAGCAGACTCGCTCAGCACCGGTTTCATGCCTCTCTTTTTGGATACAGATCCCGAACGAGGCGTCTCGCTCCGCAATTTCCAGATCCAAGTCAATAAAGTGGCCCGCTGTGCCGATTTCGTGGTGTACTGTGCAGATCGGCGCCATGATACGTGCAAATGCAAGTCTATTGGACGTCTTTTACGGGTAGCACAGCTTCTCGAACGGAAGGAGAGTTCGACAGCCTCTTCCGACTACAATGTGTTCGTTTTGAACTGGCACAAGTCACATTTTGAGGAGTACCCCGATGTTTTTACTGTACGGGACTGTTCAGCAATTTTCTCGAGCCAGGATGGAGTTAAGAAGACGCAGTTGCTTCTCTATAGCATGATTCTCCTTAAATCCGATACGTTTTCTTCGTGGGATGCGGATTTTCAGGTCAAAGAAAAGGTGGAGAACACCAAGATGTCAGCAGCTACAAGACTCCACCTTAACGTGTGGCTGGGGAATGTATGGGACCAGCAAATCATGGTGCATTTGTTGAAAGGCACGCTGGACTTGTATGGCGATTTCAGCCCTTCTATCCATGCATCTGGGGAAAAACATATCTACTGCGACCCCGAAAAGTCGTCGTTGATCAAGAGCAGCTCATGGGGCCCCAAGTTGGTATCGTCGCTTCCTCCTCCACGGAGTCATTGGCAACTTTTCTTCCACTGCCATAATGATGCTCAATTTCCCAGTCAATCCTTATTGGCAGAATTGCTTTTCAAGTACACCATTACATCCCGCAAGGCAGAGGAGGTTACAGATGTACACAACTTGGAGTTCCCGTCGTCCGGATCGGTGGGTCTTGGGGACTGCAGACAGGAGAATCTCATGAGTATAGTCAACTCATGCAAATTGCTCTACTTATACCTGTCGTCTGTGGCTGAAGGCAGTATTGCAGCATTGATCTACTGCTCCGACGGTTATACTGAACTGTCGCTTTTGGTGCTCTGCTACCTCATGTATGCAGAGAATATTCCGTTGGAAGTGGCAATGCTTAAACTCCATTTGGACTACGGCAGACCATACTATATTTTTGGGACAGATGTGCAGGTTCTACGGAAGTTAGAGATTCTTCTACGTCGGTATAGTCCAGGCCGCCTGGGCGCAGGAACAGTGCAATGGGCCAAGCTTGAGACCATCACCAACCAGGAAATCTCTGACATTCTTCTCCATACACCTGGAACTGCAGGTGCCAAGAGTATCCCCCGCAAGCTCCGGTTGGGGTACATTGCCAGCGATTCGGAGTCAAGTTCAGACTCAGAAAGTGACGACGATGAAGGAGCTCTTGAAGCTATGGCCGACCGCAAATGGGTGGAAGATGTGGGAGGGTCGCTTCCTTCTCGTATCTTGCCGTACCTTTATTTGGGCTCGTTGAAGCATGCAAACAATCCAGTTCTTCTCAGCAAGCTCGGTATCACCAAGGTGGTTTCGGTGGGTGAACAATTAGATTGGCTCTCCGGGTACAAGTTCCAGGAGAACAACACGGTGACCAGCGAAAAGCTTTTTGGTGGAGATATCGAGTTGATCGACATCCGGCCGAAAAACCCCCTGAAATTGACCGTGCGTTCTGTCTTGAAGGTTAACAATCTCCAAGATGATGGCATTGACGAGTTGAGCCGGTCGCTTCCTCACGTGCTCGACTATATTGACGAAGAGTACCAGAACAACAAGCAACAGGCCCGTATCTTGGTGCATTGCCGTGTGGGGGTGTCACGATCAGCCACCGTGGTGATTGCCGAGGTCATGCGTCGTCTCAACATGAACTTGCCCCAGGCGTACTTGTACGTGCGGGTGCGGCGGCTCAATATAGTGATCCAGCCGAACTTGCGGTTTATGTATGAGTTGTTCAAATGGGAGGAGAGGGTACGTGAACGGGGCCGGGGAAATCTCCGGGTTATTGATTGGTTTGTGATGTGTCAGGAGATCAAGAAGTTGAACATGCCTTTTTTGAGGAACTGACCGGAACACCAAATCAAGCAACGGACGAGTCAAAGAACGGATGACTAGTCACTTGGAATCACTAAGCCATCAAGTCGTATGAAGTCTATGAAGGATTGACTTGAAAGAGTACAACTGGAGTTACTGGAACTGAGGACTATTACTTGTGAAAAAAACCGTGGAGTGGTACTTGAGTTTAACGGAGACTGACGAAAGACTGGAAGATCAGATGATGCACTTGGGTGGAAGACCTTTGGTGCCAAACATAAGGTCTTAGGTCAATATGTTGGTCTATCTCAATACTATGCTTCATAGTGTTTGTCAGCTTCATGGTGTCTGTCAGCTTCATGATGTCTGTCTCAATAAGCTCCATGGTGCTCTAATCCTGAATTATGGTGGTTCCCAGTGACAAGATATTATTGTTTTCCATTGCAATTCAAAGCCGGTGAAACTTTAGGCAGGCCAAATCTTAAAGGATGCATTAGTCAAGACCATAGCAGCCGGCTTCCGATGGTTTAGCTCATTAAATCTAACGTGTCACCTCAGAACCCGATCTTATTAATTTGGGTGGAGAACTAGACAGAGTAGAGTTTTAAGACAATGTTGCACCTTAAGCCCAGCAGCTCTCGTACAAGCTTATAAGCTGAGCCCCATTAGTGTATTATAAACAGTGTGAAATTTAATGCTACAGGCCCAACTATATAAACCAAGCTACTCATCAAATTACTATTACTTTCATAAACAGTCAAGACGGTGTACAGGCGTACCATGCTCTTCTCATCTTCTCATCTTCTCATCTTCTCATCTTCTCATCTTCTCAAGATCTTCTGGTGATCGCCTTATGGTCTTATTAATTATTATGATTTCTTATGACCTACAAACTACAAATGAAGCACTAAAGCTCTTCCTAACATATAGCTGACTAAGGAATTTTAGATTCTTGTTCGCACATTTAATACCTGATCGTTACTATATTCGTTGATGATTCCTCAAAGAGAGGAAACTGAGCTAGTTTTTTGGTGAGCTAGTTTTTTAGTGTTTCGAGAGAAGACGTGGCTTCGACAAACTCTTTACCAGAACAAGAGCGGTGGTATTCTTGGTCTCGGTACCAACCGGTACTGCCTCAAATTGTATGTGACTACGATATTCATGGCTATAATTAGGATTAGACAGAGTAGACCCGGAAGACCCCATAGATAGGGTTTTACCAAAGGTGTATCCAACAGCCATAGTAGTGTCGTAGTGTAGTGTAGTAGTGTAGTGTGTAGTGTAGTGTGTAGTGTAGTGTGTAGTGTAGTGTGTAGTGTAGTGTGTAGTGTAGTGTGTAGTGTAGTAGTGTAGTGTAGTATATAGTAGTGTAGTATATAGTAGTGTAGTATATAGTAGTGTAGTATAGTAGTGTAGTATATAGTAGTGTAGTATAGTAGTGTAGTATATAGTATTAGATTTGTATCTTTCCGTCAGGTAATCTGTTTATTATGTTTATTCCCCGCTGATTAACTACCATACGGAATCTAAAATATAGTATATAGTATAATCAAACACATATTGTTAGATCCACCAGGTAGTCCTCTACCTATTGAGGTATTTTAAGCCTACGCTGTCTAATCTTATTCCACTGTGCCACACCTCCACCATCATTGCACAGCCAAAAGAGAATGTGATAAACCCGAGGTACCAGGGTGGATTGTGGATAGTTTTCCCCTTTGCACCTAGCAACACCCGTTGACTAGGCGACGCCGTTTTCAAATACTTAAATAGCTCGAATCTTTCTGGGGATTCATCATCAAAAGAACATACTAAACAGAGTACCTGACGTGACAACGAGAATTTGAGCCAGTAAAGAAGGGAGTAGGTAGCCAGTCGAGATCTTCATGCTTTGTCAAGATAGTTGAACCAAGTAAATGTGTCTTTGAAAGATGATTCTGAAAACTAAACCCACTAAAACACTCAACCTAAGCTAACTAACTATCAATCACTCTGTATGCAGTCAAGTCGTTTCGATACTGGATGAATCCATTTCAGTCACCACTTCAGGAATAAGTCAGTACTAGTTAGCATAAATCTGTCTTAGTCACTAGTAGTCCATATTCCTTTAGCAGTACTAATATAGGACTAGTCGCTATTGGTCAGCAATAGTCCCAGTATTCAGTATTCAGTTGTCTGGAGTATGGTTTTGGTGGTCTGTGGTCGTTTTCCAGTGCTCTGTACTTTTTAGTTTGTAGTCTGTAGTCTGTAACACTAATATATTAATAACCTTTACAAGCCTCTGGCACCTTTTATACATTTTTTAAACTGGCGTTTCTTTGCAAAAACAAATTATGCCCTGTTTTTTTTTGTTTGTATTATGCATAAGTGTATAAG
Organism: Metschnikowia santaceciliae; assembly: GCA_002374485.1. NCBI lineage: Eukaryota > Fungi > Ascomycota > Pichiomycetes > Serinales > Metschnikowiaceae > Metschnikowia > Metschnikowia santaceciliae. The sequence goes on along the minus strand of NKZN01001323.1, from coordinate 33,601 downwards.
TTCAAGCTTATAAGTTCAAGCTTATAAGTTCAAGCTTATAAGTTCAAGCTTGTGACAAGGCTATGAGAGCTAATGAAGCATACGAGCTTTAGAAAATTCACTGTTAGTATTTTATGTTGTACGGTACATCCGTAATATATTAATAGTATTTATAGTATTTATAGTATTTATAGTATTTATAGTATTTATAGTATTTATAGTATTTATAGTATTTATAGTATTTATAGTATTTATAGTATTTATAGTATTTATAGTATTTATAGTATTTATAGTATTTATAGTATTTATAGTATTTATAGTATTTATAGTATTTATAGTATTTATAGTATTTATAGTATTTATAGTATTTATAGTATTTATAGTATTTATAGTATTTATAGTATTTATAGTATTTATAGTATTTATAGTATTTATAGTATTTATAGTATTTATAGTATTTATAGTATTTATAGTATTTATAGTATTTATAGTATTTATAGTATTTATAGTATTTATAGTATTTATAGTATTTATAGTATTTATAGTATTTATAGTATTTATAGTATTTATAGTATTTATAGTATTTATAGTATTTATAGTATTTATAGTATTTATAGTATTTATAGTATTTATAGTATTTATAGTATTTATAGTATTTATAGTATTTATAGTATTTATAGTATTTATAGTATTTATAGTATTTATAGTATTTATAGTATTTATAGTATTTATAGTATTTATAGTATTTATAGTATTTATAGTATTTATAGTATTTATAGTATTTATAGTATTTATAGTATTTATAGTATTTATAGTATTTATAGTATTTATAGTATTTATAGTATTTATAGTATTTATAGTATTTACAGTAGTACCGCACGACAGCGCAACACCACAACAGCGCGACAATATTAACATACTCAATAAGCTACACTAGTTTTCCAATAGTATTCAATGTCAATGATATGCCCAATAATACTATACAACCGTGTATCCAACCATATTCTTTGTAAGCTCAACTTAATATCTATTCTCAAAAGGTTAAAAAAAATTGAATGATTCTTGTTCATTGAAAAAGCTGGCATATCGAGAACGACACTGGTATTACTTTGTCAACGACACTGGTACTACTTTGGACTCATCCATATTGTCCATCTGTACGTCTCGGGTCACCGGTAGTAGGCTTAGCATCCATGTGCGTGGAGGAAACGTCTTGAGTCTGTTCAAAGGCGACAGCACCCATATGGTCAATAAATATAGACGACAAAGACTGTCAGTAAATCAATAGAAAGTCCAGAAATCAATAGAAAGTCCAGAAATCAATAGAAAGTCCAGAAATCAATAGAAAGTCAAAATCAATAATTCTCTTGCGTGTGACGTACTCAATAGAAAAGCGTGTGGGATGTTCTCTAGAGATGCAATGTTAAACCAGACAAATTGCTTCCTAGTGGATCTATACTTTTTGCCATACAACAAAACAACCAAATCCCCCGTCCCATACAATAGAAAGAAGATGCCTGTGCCTAAGATTCCTTAGAATGTGCAGTACGAGAAGTATGTGCGGCCGAAATGGCACTTGAAGAAAGCTAATAAGACCGTGTATGACTTAATCCAGGAAGAGTGCAGAAACAGCGATTACTTGTGTAATGCGCCAGTCAGCTTTGCCTTCAAAATGATTGTGACTTATTTGGAGGAAGGCCCAGATTCGTACGCTTTCCAGAAATTCTTGTCCAAAAAAGACGATGTGGTCTTCCACGGACCCCAAGGTTTAACGGTTATGGGCACCAACGGTGTGCAGGTCTGAGACGTTGCATTCATGTGCCAATACTTGATGGGTGGCGGTATGCCAACGCATTAGAAGTATCACGATATGATTTTGAAGGGGTGCTGGTTCCTCAGAAGATCGCAGTTCACTGATGAATGTAAAGAGGGCTCCTACTGAGATAAGCGCAAAGGTGCACGGCCTTTCAGTACAAAGACCCAGACACCGTTAGTGACTGTACTGCAGAGACGCTCAAGGCTATTATCATGGTGGAGAATTATGAGCACTTAAAAGATGAACTACGCTAGTTTATGCACTACTCTTATTATTGAAATTATGACTAATAGCTTTACATTATACACTACCATAAAGCACTGGACTATAAAGCACTGGACTACAGACTACTACTCCACTTACCACTACAGATTCAACCTAATATCTATATCCCCCAAAAGCTAAATTATAATTTTCGATCATTAAAAAGGCTTGTGTATTGGGCATGACACTGGTCCTAATTTATTGCGGCATTCTCTGTACTCAGTCTTAACATATACGGTAATAGATGCTGAGTCATGCACAATCATAAACATACCTGTATGTAAACAGCAATTTTTATACAAAAATAAATACAGAACCGAAACTAAACACTATAAAAAAACACATTAAAACTATATTGAAAGTCAATTTTCTGTGGCGGAGACGGTATGACGTATAAAATGCTTAAAATAAATAGAGAATGCTGGCCTGCACATACGCACCACACTATCTCCAAAACTTGGCCCGCGCACGCCTGTTTTTTCCTACCGCCCCTCACGCCAGCTCACCACCCTCCTCCTCCTCTAGAGACGGCACGGCTTCCTATAGCGTACAACCACGTATTGCCACGTGCTTCCGCCCGATCCTTGTCTATTTCAAATTGCCTTCTGTGAAACGTGCCTGAACCAAATCTGAAACATTTGCGAAACTTCCGTGAAACTGGCCCCAAACATCGGTCGAATTTCTCCACTTCCAACCCTCAATCGATCTAGCCGTCTCATCAAAATTTTCCCCATTTCTTACAACCAATTCCCTATATTGAATTCATCTGCCGAATCCATATAGTTTTCTGATTCTTCCACTGAATTCGAAACCCTCCCTCATTGTTATTTGATCCCCAAGACTCGATCTGTATCGCGTTTCAAACCTTTCTGAAACACTCCTCCTGAAACACAACCTGAAACACAACTTGAAACTCGCTACCTGAAACAACACCAGCTTTTTATATGCCAGAGATTCTGATAGCCCAATAATAAAAACTTAGCACCAGAATACTTCCTGTCCGAGAAATTGACCCCATTGTTGCATCGCACAATTACTACTCCCGATGCTGAACTTCTTCAACGACTCAGCGATCATCGATGCTTCGATTGCAACACCGGACAGCCTGTCCAAATCTACTTTGGCGCCTGGAAACGCTCTTTCCAAGTTACTAGATTCGGCTATTGCTAATGCAGCCCGAGAACTGACCCCCGAACCGGAATCCAAGTCTGCGTCCACGTCCCCTGGTTCCATGTTCGATTTCGTCCCGAGCAGTAAAGCTGACCGGGCCCATATATACTCCATAGAGAAGTTGCTTGAGTTACGACATGTCCCCGGGGTTTCCCGGTTTGACACGCGGAAAATCCCGGGCCCGGCCTTCTGGGCCACCAAACACCGCACCCATGATCCGGCCGCTAAACCCAGCCATGGGAAAAAGTCCCGCCGCAACAACAACCACTCCCATAACCTGCATAGCCAGGCAGATGGTCTCAACTGGGAACGCAAGCCGGCTGGTTTCTTGAAGCACTCGGAAATCGACGGCATGTCGTCGGAGAAAATCTCTCAGCTTTTGGGCGAGACCCCGGACGAAGATACTCCCGATTGGGACAACCCGGGGGCCTCCAGCGATATGCGGCTCTCCATGGGCAATACTGTGGCCGACTTTGAGCGGTGGAAACTGGAAATGCGCAGAGAAGAGAAAAGAAAACATGGCGACGATTTGGACGAAGAGGTGCAAACCTCGAACGAAGTCGATAGTTTCTTCTCGTTTGTCAAGCCGAAGGAGGCCTCGCAAGCCGTGGCATCTCCCTCGGTGAAGTCCTCCGATGCCAAGAGCTCGAGATTCTCGTCTTTCTTCGGCTCTAATGGGCCAAATCCGCAGGGTTCCAATGGTATCCAGAGCCAGGGAGCACCAGGGCTCCCGGCGTTACACAAAAGAGATTCCAGCTCCTCAGCCGATACATCTCTGCGTTTTTTCCGGAACGAGTCCCCCAGCTCTGGTCCCCGTCCTTTTGAAGAACAGAATTCAAAGCCTGCACCAGTGATGAGACAAGGACCACCTCCAGGAATCCCACCTCAGCAATTTCCCCAGAACATGAACGGCCAAAACATGAACGTTCAAAGCTTGGGGCCAAATGGCACCATCCGGAACGGCCCTCCTCCGGGATTACAGCAGCCAGGAATGCCTTTCTTTCCTAATCCTAATATGGGTGCACCTCCTTCGAACAACGATTCTTTCTTTATGTCATTACTCAGCAAGAGAGAGGGAGAAGAGGCCCAAAAGCCTGGACAGGACAAGGAGGCCGGAGGAAAAACCTCAAACGGTCGTAATCCTGGGCAGAACCCTCCAAATTCTGTTCCTCATAATCACGGTCCAAACCCAGGTCCAAATCCTCAAAGCCAACATCCAAGTGGTCCAAATGCAGGTCAAAACCCTCAAAACCCGGGTCTGATTCCAGGTCAAGCTCCTGGACCAAATGCCGGACCTGTCCCCAACCCAGTACAAAATCCTAATGGTGTGAACCAAAACGGGCCTGTCCCCAAGGGACCAAATGGCCAGTACTTCCCATACGGCCAACATATGAACATGCAGGGCCCTCCTCCCGGTATGCAAGCACCACCAGGCATGTTTCCTCCAGGAATGTTTCCTCCAGGAATAGGGCCCACGGCTGGCCAGTTTCCACCTGGTTCTAATTCAGGAAATAATTCCCAAGGCAAAGATATTTTACCGTGGATGCGATTCGCGCCTCCAGGCGGACCCCCAGGCGGACCTCCAAATGGGCCTCCAGGTGCGCCTCCAGGTGGGCAGTTTCCCCCGGGCTTTGCACCCCCGCAAGGCTTTGATCCCAGCTTCAGCCACCCAAAATAAGCCATGATCCCCGAAAGCTATAATGCATAATGAATCTGAATGAGCAGAGAATAAATGTCAATGGCTGGGTTACAGATGTCAATGGCTGGTTATTCAACTAATTGTGATGTGTTTAAGATATAATGTGCTGTAACGATAAGTATTCATAGTGGTCAGTGGAGTTTCAGCGATAGCTTATGTTAGTACACACTGAGCTTCTTGACTTTAATCAATATAATGCTCAGTGCCTGTATTGAGCCAATACTAATATCCACAAGGGCTAAGCAAATGTATATACATGATCGCTCGAAAGCTATCGGAGTCGTGCCATACTTAGTGTATATTCTCCAGACTTCAGACTCTGGTCTTGTTAAATACCATACTGCCACGAGTCCAATCTTGTTACGTAGAACATGTACTACTACTATAAACTCTCTATGTTACAAGTTACACTTCGTAGTACCACTATTGAACGACCACCAATATCAAGATTACTACCACTAGCAACTTTTTCCTATTGCTATTTGTAGATACTGAAGTGTAACTGTAACATGAGCCAATGCAACAAGCGTGACAAGTATTTAAGCGTTTGCTATTTCTACTCAATCAGTCACAATTATTATGATATATAGACTACTCTTATTCTTAGTTTCTAATCTTAGTTTCTATTCTAAGTTCATTGTGTAAGTTCGTAGTCTTAGTTATCTAGTCTTAGTTTCTAGTAGAACTACTTCAAAAGCATAGTTTACTATGTTTGGTACTCCGAAAGCGGTTCCAATAGTCTTTAGTTTTAACACTATGTATAGTCTCTAGTAGTCTCTAAATAAGTAATAGTCTCTGGTAGTCTCTGGTAGTCTCTAGCATTAGTACTCTAAGTATAAAGTCCTCCAGTATCAGTAGTCTCTATTCAAGTAGCCTAGTATTGACCAAGTATCGACACTCTAATTACAGTATAGTCACTACTAACGCCACGACTAAAGTCTAGTATTACCATTCGTATTACCACTAGTACTATCAGATCCACCATAGGTAGTGCCCTACCTATTCAGGATATTATGAAGCCTCTCTGTCGGATACTTTGTATAAGGCCTTCTAACCAGCGCGCTAGCAGCCAGCTAGCAGCCAGCTAGCGCACACCTTCTCTTACAACTATACAGTGTTTTTCAAAACTATTCAAACCAGCGCGCCAAAATGTTTCGAACCAAGAAGACAAAAAGTTCCGTATCCCTTCGCACAGTCTTTCAAACCAAATGGACAAGATGTTGTATACAGGATAACAAGGTGTTGGAAAATAGCACCGAACAGAACACGTCTCTACTAGCTCAGGACAACCAAGGGTCAGTGAAGGCCGACTCCCATATATATAATGAGGCCTTCGCTACACCTCTTATGAGTTAACCAATCGAATATCTCTACCTAGGGAGACATACCAAGATGCCTCCCAGATCCAGACCCACCAGATCTCCTTGTACTGACATTGAGGCTCCGCCTATGTCTGAGGTAAACATTCAGCTCAAGTGTTCACTTATCTTGATGAAACAATGAGATGCGTATCTTATAGTCAAAAGAGATCTCCGGACCTTAAACCATGGTTACTCTATGGGCCACCTGATTCCCCAGCATTCCTAGCTGAGCTGGAGTTGAAGAATCTACACAAGGAAACCAGTTCAGTTCCGTCCGTTTTTCACCCTTGATTGATACTGCAAGACTTTGGTCCCAAATGCAGGAAATATGAGGCAGTCCTCCAGATTTAAGATTTCAGAATATTAAATTCTATAGAAAGTTGGTGTGGAACATTACGCCATTTGGTTTGAAAGACTGTGCGAAGGGGTACGGAACATTTTGTCGCGCTAGTTTGAATCATTTTGTCGCAGTGGTTTGAATAGTTTTGAAAAAAACATAACCACCTCAGATTCCTCCCTCGGAGGAATCATCAACGAATGAACATAACTCCAAGTATTAGACATATTTAAGAATCTAACAAGTACTCTCACTATAGGTTAGTAGTAATAACATCATTGAGTCCAGTCTTTACTCTCAGTCAATATAAGTCATTAAACTAGTCATTTCAATACCAATTCAGTCATTAATGTAGTTACTACAAATACATAAAAGTCAGTAGTTGAGGTATCTTCCAAGTGTCAATATAGTATGAGTGTTTGAGTGTTTGAGTGAGTGAGTGAGTGAGTGAGTGGCATGAATATAGAAGAGAAAAATATGGTAAAACGATGTATACCTTTCTGCTTCATCTCTTCTGAAAAGCTCCACATCCTATTTCTTCTGGAATACATTCTCTCAATACGGTCTTTTCGGAACATATTCTCTGAACATTTCCTGTGACTAGGTAGGTCTCATGCAATCCACTTTGGTATACATAGTACAATAGTAAGCTATACTTGGTAATTTCAATATACATAGTAGCAGGCTACTTACCCTAGATACTAGAGTTCGTCAAAGCTTAAGTATTAACGCCGGAGCGAGGTTTATCAGATTACATCATAATTAATTTTTGGTTCATGGTTTGATAGAAGCCATGGCTTCATAGAAATTATATTTCACAATGACACTAATTCTCCTTTACAATATAGCTCACCTAGATCCTAGTCCTTTTTGACTTCCTCTGGAATAAGCCTTTTCTGGATATTTCATTTCTAATCCGGAGAAGCATTACTATTGATGTACTGACCACTAGTAAGTAATCCATACCAATACCCTATTGAACTGTACTAAACCGTACGTAACTGTACTTAAATGTACGTAATTGTACTAAACTAAACTGTGCTTAACTGTACGTAATTGTACTAAACTAAACTGTACTTAACTGTACGTAATTGTGCTAAACTAAACTGTACTTAACTGTAAGTAACTGCACATAACTGTACTGACTCTATACTGAGTAATCTAGTGTGGGGTGCTACTTAGCACTGAGCACTGAGCACTGAGCACTGAGCACTGAGCACTGAGCACTGAGCACTGAGTTCTCTATATAATACTAGATTGTATTTCCAGGCCAAGAACTTTCTTATTTAGTACTCGTGCCTATGAATTTCTTCCAGGTTGTAACTCTTAGTTGAGTTCTTGTTCTTAGTCTTTTCGTTCATTCTTGCTCTCAGTCCAAGTTTCCCTTGATTTCATTCGTGGCTTTCAACCTTGAATTAATCCTAACCCCTCAAAGTAGTAATCAAGAACTGATACGTTTAGAAAAAGTATAGTGTGCTGTGACCAGTGCCAGAAAGAATAACACTATTGAAAATCACTGAATAATACCGTAGTTTTTGTCAAGAACTACCACGATAGAGCCATTGTTCGAGTCCTATGAGTTTGAAATATGAATAAAGAGCTCAACTAATGACACCAGCCTTTACTATCAACCATGAGCTTATCACCCTCACCAATGCATGTTTGTATATCTAATTGCTTCAGTGTTTTTTTTAGGTCTGGTACTCCTCTTCTATCCACCATCGTCTTTCTCTTTCCTAAAGACCAGGAAAGGTCATATCTGAACGCACATGTAAACCAACTTCACGAGTACAATTCGTCAAGAATCAACCACCATCTAGCCATCATGTAGTACTCAATACAATACAGTATCGCAGAATTCCCAGTACTCAATCTAGTTGGTAAGAGGTCAATAGTGTCAGTAAACGGTAGGCAGTTCCAGTTCCCTGATTGTTTCACTGGCCACCGAGCATAGCCACTGAATTAATCCCGCTTAAGAACTTCTGATACTAAGAGCAAAAGACTCATCAACTGAAGGTGCTCATCGGTACCATTGTTCAATCTGCTGTCAGTGTCAAATAATACCACGGCTATGGCGTTCTTCTTCGCGGAATCGAGAGAATCGTCAAGAATGTACCGGTCATGGAGCTGGTCTGCCACCTGCTGCGCGCTCCAACCTTGGAGCATGATTTTCTGGGTCAAAGCCACGATTTCAGGGTGGTTTCCACGAACAACGGCGTCCTGTATAGAGGAAATGGTCTCCTGGTCCACCACTCCTGCTATTTCACGAACCATAGCTTCAGACACTCCATCATTGCCAATGGAATTACTGAGCCGTGCACACGACTGCAAATAAGTAATAGCTTTCCGCAAATCTCCGTTACTGACTGAAATAAGCTGGTCAAACACCAGCGGAGACTGCACAGTAACATTCTCCACGTCTGCTATATCGTTTAAGCGGGCCAAGGCACTTTCCGAATCAAGCAGTTTGAAGCGGAATTTCAGGCACCGCAGCGCCAACGGGTCGATGATCCGTGTGATATAGTTACAAATAAGGCAGAACCGCGTCACTCCAGAGTAAACCTCCATGGTCCGTCTCAAAGCAGCCTGGGCATCATTGGTCATGGAATCAGCTTCATCAAGAACAATGATCTTATATGGAGGACAGGGGTAGTTTTTCAAGTCATCTGCGCTGGCATTGGATACAGTCAACCTGGCAAAATTCTTGATCTTCTCACGCACAATGGAAATACCTCTTTCGTCCGAAGCATTAAGTTCCAATACTCTCAGCTTATAAAGAGACGGACCGTACAATTGCTTGGCCAAAGCCAACACCGTGGACGTTTTTCCCGTTCCTGGAGGCCCATAGAAGAGCATATGAGGGAGGTTTGCAGATTGCAAGGTTTTCTTGAGCACCTTGACGGCGTGTTCCTGAGCAGCCACGTCATCGAGTTTCTTGGGCCGGTACTTTTCAACCCACGGCGTGTGGTCGAGTTTTTCTTGTGTATACAGAGTCATGGTTGGGGAACGGTGGAGAAACGCGTCGCGTTGAGACCACTGCAACAGTGCACCAAAAAATTGCACCAAAAAAGAGTACTATCTGAAAAAGTACACCCGAGCACCAGCACTAGCACTTGATGCTAAATATGTTTTGAATTTAAACAAATTTGGAGAGAGTGAATTTACAGAAGTAGGTGCCAATATTGCAATATTGCATATAATGATTTCTGTAGCTTTTTTTTTTTTTTTTGGGGGGGGGGGGTTGAAAATTGAAAAGAGAATGTGTTTGACTTTAACTGGGAACAGAAGGGCAGTAGACCCGTACACCATAAAGGCTATTGGTCCCCAGTACTTAACAAGTACACCAAAATTGGCAGAAAAAAAAAGGGTGTATGAATAATGATAGTTTTTAAAGATGCTTAATTATTACTAGCAGTTGAATTTTTGACTATTAGACTATTTATGGGAAGTATGTCCGTCGGGTTCATAGATATGGATATATTCGTGTAGATTACTGCGAAAAAAGACTGCAAAATGCGTATTCTATGATGCGTCTATACTCATTCCCATTCACCCATACTAATCTGAATTCACTTCCACATTCACACTAATTCAATGGTTTTCTTTCCTTGCACTATTATTATTATGTTTTCTTTTTTTGCAATATTAGTATGTTTTTTTTTCATAATATTTGATACTCGTAGCTCAGACTCTTACTCCTGATCACACTCATAGTAAAATGAGATGCCTTAAAGCCCTCTTCAGTGTTAGCATCTCAAGAAAAAAGGGGGCTAGAAACTGCAGGTATTGTAAGATTACTAAACCAATTCGACTCATAGAAAAAACGTTTGTCATAACTAAAGGTTGATTGAGATGGGAAGAAGTCTCAGACTGGAACCAGACAGAAATCGTATAGTATCCAGGATGCAGTTTTTGGATCAAGAGGTAATGTGGGATTCTTCTCGGTTAAATGATTCCGAAAACCAAAAGGGTACAGCTTGACTTTAGGAGCAAAACGGTGGAACTGGAAGAAAGCTGCGATAGATGCAGGATACCACCGAATATTCCTCCACACCAGCAAAGCTATCAAAAGGGTAAAGGAGTATTTCAAGAAGTTAATTTGATTAAAGAGTGCATACTAGATGTAAAACAGTTTAGAAAATATAACTACAGTCATTCAGAGCCAAGTGAGCCTCAAAATTCTAATATTTTAGTACTAATTACACTAGAATATTCAAAATTTCTGTCTCTAGTAACTATAGCATACATAGTTTTGTATATCTGGAGTGCTAAGTTGAATTAGACTAACATTGATAATATTTACCACCTATACAAACTGTGCCAACCAACACTATCCAACACTATGGTTTAGTATGGAAGGTTTAGTATGGTTTAGTATAGTTTAGTATGGTATGGTTTATTATGGTATGGGTTAGTATGGTATGGGTTAGTATGGTATGGTTTAGTATGGTATGGTTTAGTATGGTATGGTTTAGTATGGCATAGTTTAGTATGGTATGGTTTAGTATGGTATGGTTTAGTATGGTATGGTTTAGTATGGTATGGTTTAGTATGGTATGGTTTAGTATGGTATAGTTTAGTATGGCATATTATAGTGTAGTAAAAAATAGAGTATGACCATCTTAAAGCACTCATCTGGTTGCTGATCTGGCGTTAACAAACCTACAGGTTATGTATTCCCTTTTGAAGAAAAAATGATGCCAAGGTTGCGTTCTGAAACTCCTATCCATTATCGGAACGGATTTCTTAGGGTATTCAGAGCACCCAAGAGACGTGAACGTGGAAGTAATAAAACGTTGGATAGCTTCAACAGCATTGCTTGCCGAATGTACTCAACAGTCTCTCATACTATTGCGCAAAGGCCAGTAGATAAATTACTACTGGCTCAATACTAAATAAAAGATAATAATATATGATTTGATAAAAAATTACAGGTTACAATAAGATGGTACTGCATACAGAGACCCAAGTGATCAGGTGGTTTCGTGTATACTTAGTCATTACAATATAAAGACATTGAATACGAACCAAATTCATTCCGTTAATGCAGAGAAGGTAATGCGGGAATGAAATGTCAAAAATAAGTGGGGTGTTAATATGCACAAGAAAAAACCACCATAGAGTCGATAAACCATTGTCAACGAGTACTTAGCAGGTACGGACCTAAGGTACAGTGTTATTCGAAACGATTCAGACCAGCGCGACAAAACGATTCAGACCTACGCGACAGAATGTTTCAAACCAATAAGACAGAATGGCTCAAACCAACTTTTATTAGAACTCAGTATTCTGTAATCTTAAATCTGGAGGATTGCCTCTTATATACTACACTTGGGAGTCTTGCAATACCAATCAAGGGTGAAAAACGGACGGAACTGAACTGGTTTGCTTGGTATCCTGTATATAACAACGTGTTAAGGGTTATGTGGATTGGTTTGTTTAATTTTGCTAGTGTGGTTTGAATCGTTTTGCAGTGCTGGTTTGAACTATTCTGTCTTCTTGGTTCGAGACATTTTGCCGCGCTGGTTTGAATAGTTTTGGAAAACACTGTAGTACAGTTTAGAATAAGTAGAGAGCACAGTGTAATACTATGGTGTGGTGGTACCAAATACTATGGACAGTATAGAAAAATATAGGCGTAATGGTGCTTGGTGTGAGAAGCATAACACTTTAACCACCATGATCACCCATTATTATCTGCTCATAACCTTAATGCTAAAATAAATACACACTAGGAGAACAAAAAATAAATACCTAACTTTTAGTGGTGAGCCGCAGAGTAGTTACTTAAGAAAAAATGGTCATAACGTACACAAAGGGAATAGTCTCGAAACACATTTTCTTGAGTTTCATGAAACTACTGATGAAGAACTCACAATTTCTAGTCACCAAAAGGGTGAAAGATACAGAATGGTAGCACTGGCATTCATAGTGTGACCCAGAGTCAAACCGTGACACACAGTGATTGAAAATAGACAGTGATTGAAAATAGACAGTGATTGAAAATAGACAGTGATTGAAAATAGACATAGAGTGACTGAAAATAGATATAAGCAAGAGCTAGTTATACACTAATAGCTATACAGACTCACCATGCCCACGCAATACAAAGGCAGCACGGCGTTCCATATCAGCCAACTACGCCTACAAAAGGAAATCCCAGTAGAATACTTCAAACCACTACCAACCGACGTCGGACTCAAACGGTACAAAGACGGGTCCGAGCTCGTTGAAGTGGAGCAAATTCTCGGACATAACAAAGTTAGCCCGAGCTATCTTTTATCGGTACGTTGCAGACGTACCACCGAGCACCCCCAAGGCGAGACCATCAAAGTGAGAGCTGGAAATTTGAAATCAACCGCACCTCAGCTCTATCAGGCATATGCGCAAAAACATGGCTTTCCATTGCCCAAATAGATGAGCATCGAGGCTGGGGAGGGGGAGATGTCAGATCCGTCATAGGTAGTTGCCCACCTATTGAGGAATGTTTAAGCCTCTCTGCTGATATCTACCAGCCACCGACCAGCCACCTAAACTGCGCGCCTCCTCTAAGACCTAGTATATAGGCAACTCGGATTGCTCCATAGGAGGAATCATCAACGAATACAGATAACTTAGTACAAACATTACAACGAATCCAACAAATAGCGACATATGACAGTAATATTAGACGGTTCAGCAATGATAAATAGAACAATTTATGGGTATGGTTATGAGCCCATGCGCAAATATATACTAATTTCAACATTAAACCTCCCCCCTCCCCCCGAACATTAGTATCATCAGTTCTAGGTGATTTCAGAATCAGAATGATGAAATTATAAGCCAAGAAATTATAAGCCAAGTAGAAAGTGATATCGATTATGACTTTTGGGTTACATTTTGTTTTTCCATACTCTTACGTATTTCCATACAAGAACCACCTCTATAGATGTCATAATGAAATGATAGGTGGGGTACATTCATCTCTTTATACTTAATCGAAATAGGAGCTGAAGTAAGACCAAACGAGATATTCCCCCAACCAAACCCCCAACCAACCCCCCAACCGTTTTACATGTGTACCTTATACTGATATGGAACGTTGGTCTCATACTATACACTCTCAACTCGATTCCTAGTAGACAGACTAATATCTAAAAGATTATTAGTACTTGGTTGGTGCCAAAGGAAAGTTCAAGCATTTACTCCAACGTGGTAAGCAAAATAGGAGTACCTTCCAGATCATAGCAGTAGAAGTAGTCGACTAGAGTATACTAAAAGCACATCCACTAAACAATATGTGGTAGTCTATGATTCCCTAGCTGATGGTTGTTATTTCTTGATCATGGTTTGAGTGAAAGATTAGAAAGGAAGAGGTGTATAGAGGTGTATAGAGGTGTATTGGAGTAGATAGAGGTGGATTGAAGTAGATAAAGAGATACAGTAAGTCTCGAAATCCAAGAGAAGCTGTAGAGCACAACCAATCAGATTAGGCTGAGATATATTAGAGTGATCCAAAAGATGCAGTTCAAGAAGTTGACTGTATACTGTCACCGTACCTATAGCCTAGTATACTTGTATTTTGAGTAGTAGATATATTTTGAGATGTAGTACATTTTGAGATGTAGTACATTTCGAGTAGTATCTACATTCAGAGATGTAGTTATATTTTGAGTAGTAGTATATTTAGAGATATAGTATATTTAGAGATATAGTATGTTCAGAATATGTTAACTACTGCGAAAGCACTTGTCAAGGATGTTTTCACTAATCAAGAAAGAAAGTTAGGGGTTCGAGGATGATCAGATACCATCGTTTTATTACCATCGTTGTATTACCATCGTTGTATTACCGTCGTTGTCTCACCGTTTTAGTCTTGATTAATTATAAACTGTGCCGACTGGGAAGTCAGTCGTCTCTTCAGCCGTCTCTTCAGCCGTCTCTTCAGCCGTCTCTTCAGTCCTGTCCTGCCCTAAGTGAGTCCTCAGTCAATCCTGGCCTGTCCTCACTGAGTCCCCAGTCAATCCTATGTCCTCCTATCTTATCCTGTACAAGAAAATTTCCAATAGTATTCTGTGCTGTATTTTAGGGACCGGAGCGTTGATCTAGGAGTGATACGGATCTTCATCAATTTCCATGATCTTCGATCAATCCAAGAACGTTTATGGTTCAAAGCTATTCAATGATTCATGGACATTAACAATTCATGCATAGGCCAGTTCTCCACGAATCATGACGTTGACATCATCGGCTGCTGGTTCTGATTGACAATATGGATGGAGCAGATGTATGTCGTTAGTATTGTAAGCTGGAGTAGCTAGAACTTGGTACCACTGTTCAAGCTGGAATAGCGTAACATGGTATATCTCAATTCACCAAACCTTCATAAGTCTATGACATATCATGTTGGCATGTATATATAGATTTATAGAATATGGACTCGATAGCTATACAGTGGATACAGTAAACCAGTAGTAGATATACCTTGAGTAATTGTACCTTGAGTAGTACCTTGAGTAGTACCTTGACCTTGAGTAGTACCTTGAGTAGTACCTTGAGTAGTACCTTGAGTAGTACCTTGAGTAGTACCTTGAGTAGTACCTGAGTAGTACCTTGAGTAGTACCTTGAGTAGTATTCATATGAATACTTATAATGGTACCAGTGATCCGTTGGTTACGATTATGGATTATGTATTAATGAGCCGCATGGCCAAGTATTCTATTGCACACCAACCACCGATAACTCCAAGGTCCACACACGGCGGGCATGCACCTTCACCTTGATGCTGTCACCCATGGCCTCGAGCGCGGCCCGTCCCTTGGTACTGATCTCCACCTCTTCACTGGACCACCAGCAC
This sequence comes from Metschnikowia santaceciliae, assembly GCA_002374485.1. Lineage (NCBI taxonomy): Eukaryota > Fungi > Ascomycota > Pichiomycetes > Serinales > Metschnikowiaceae > Metschnikowia > Metschnikowia santaceciliae. Next base: position 18,135 of record NKZN01001323.1, on the reverse strand, counting down.
TTGCGTGCAGGCTTGCGCCAGAACAACAAGAGCTTGGTGTGGTTGGAATCCGCATTGCGCTTTGTTCGTGAGAGCGACCGCGATGCTGCACGGCTGGCACTGCTGGCCAACGTAGCTATGCGCGACCGCGACCGCGATCTTGTGGAGGCGTTTGACGATACTGGTCCCAAAGAGGGCGAATCGGGAGGCGATGGTTGTTTTTCCCCACTGTTGAGCCGCACTAGCGACAAGGATTGGAGTACACACTTTCCGGGCTCCAAACACCGGTTACCCCATTCTTCCGTTTTTTCAAAGCCCAGAGAACACAACATATCGAAAAGATTTTGTTCAGATTGGCCCAGTTTTTGCACTCCTGGTTTGGAAGAGTCGAGATTAAACCCAAGCCCGGCAAATACAAGCTTGTTGTCTACCAATTTGGTCGCCACTTCGAGCTTCATATGCTTAACATCTTCATGACTGCACCCTGTCACTGGGGTGATCACATAGTAGTCCAATTCTTCCCGCAAAACAATGATGGCGGGCTTGTTTTGCAATACTGACGTGGCCGACTCTAGCCTGCTCATGGAGGGGGCCGGAGATAGCGCCGTTTCCTGGAGATCGGCACGGGCGTCGCCAAACGTTTGCAAAATATACAGGAAACAGTCAGGGTCAAAATTGACAAACACAACATCATCTTCCGTCAAGTTAGTGATGATTTGGCCATTGAAATCCAAGAAAACGCCATTGGGAAACAAACTCAATAGGATACTTTCGGGTAAACTCATTAGCTCGTCCCGTGTGATGCTAAAAGCCTTGCCCCGAATATTAAGGTGTATTTTGGAGTTGAAGTCCGATGCATTTTCCTCATAGTGAAGCGCTGGGGCGGGCCCATCCTGGGTAACCTGGGTCACGAGATTTTCCGCCATGTTTGTGTGGGGAGAGAAATGATAGAAGGCCCGATGAGGGTGTAGCAAATCCAAAGGTTTCCAGCACCTTTCAGAAAGCGAGCGGGGTGCTAAAGAGGGGCGTGGGAAGAACTAGTACTGGTCGGTACTGGCTGGGAGGGTTTGGACTGGTATGTACTGGACTGTGTACTAGATGTTTGTACGTTTAGTGTTGGGGTTAAGAATTTGTCCAGTTGCTGGCGCGCGAGTGGCACGTGCACAAGGCCACGTGAAACGAGTCACGTGATAACCACTAAGTCCCTTCCACCGCCAGTCCACCGCCAACCTACCGGCAACCTACCGACAATCTCGAACACTCTTCCATGTCCCTCAATGTCACTTCAAACCAACTCTTCTTCTTCTTTTCTTCCTTCTTCTTTCTCTTTCTTTTCCCTCCCTGCATATAGCAATTATTATACGATTCAGACCACCCCAACCTGCATATATCCCCCCGCACATCGCAGTTCTGGTCACCAATGCTTCGTCAACATGGTTTGTTCTGGCCAGTGTAACAAGGCCAAGGGCCACGGGGCCAGTGTGCAGGCGCCCGACCCCGGTTCCGTAGACGAAATTTGGGGCAGTGACGACGAAGGCGTGTCGCCATATGCAGACCTCAAGCGGGCCCACGTCAACCAAGGCTACCTCGATGGAATTACCCATGCACAGGAACTGGGCCTACAAAAGGGCTTCGATGACGGGTACCCCAAAGGGGCCGAGTTGGGAATGATGGTGGGGGAAATATTGGCCAAGCACCATGGAACTCCATTATTTAACCAGGCAAAAAAAGACTTGAATATCACCAGAATCTTGGATAAGCAGTATTTTGATGACCAGCTTGATCTCAAAGACCAACATCGCTTGATTGAGCAGTGGAAAACGACGAAAGTCGAAAACAACGAAGGGTAGAACGGGTATGGATGATTAGGAGTCATAGGCAACCATATGTTACACCCATATGCTGAGTCAGAAATAGATCATGTCTATTAAATCAACAATGAACAATGCAAGGCATAGAAACATGATGAAATAGAACCATGGGAGTCATAGAAGTCATAGCATCTATAGAAGCCATAGAAGCACTGTTCAAGGTATAGATCAAATAATGCCAAGCAATGGTCCAACCATGAAGTCATAGAACTATAGAAGGCACAATTTATTGAAGACATGAAAACCACGAAGTCATGAAACATTGGAGTTGGAAATGCCATAGAAAACATAGAATCCATAGAAGCCATTGAAGGGATGTAGTCATTCACAGTAGTCATAGAAGTCATAGTAGTCTCATAAAGCATAGAAGCCATAAGGTCATAGAAAGAATAATCTTCATTGGAGTGATAGAAGACATGTACCTCATGCTTTACCCAACAATAGAAGTCATAGAAGTCCCAAAAGCCACACGAATGATTGAACCATAGAAGTCATGGAAGTCCCAAAGCTATATGAGTCGTAGGAGTCATACGAGCCATAGAAGTCACATTGATGTATGGCTTAATCAGCCAATATACCATAGACTTCATGAAACCATGAAAGTCATAGGGTCATGGACCTAGAAACATCGGGTAGTAATGGATCAAAAATATCATCAGGCATGAATCAAGAAATAAACCATAGTCTTCAGCATCACTCCATGCTCAATAATGGAAAATTTGATAGCGATAGCTAAGCATGTTTTCGACTCATTCCTATGACAATTTCAAAGCATCGAACAAAGTATGCAGAAGTTCTAGCAATAGCTATGTAAGCCATAGAACCCTGGCAAACCTTGATAATTTTTCACAAACTTCGAAAGAGCCTTGAGAGAGCCTTGAAAGGACTTCAATGAAAGCTTTGAGAGGACCTTGACATAATTTGATAGGAACTTGATAAACATCGGCAAATCTTGAAAAATCTTGATAAACTGCATCTGTAACTCCGATAGAACCATATTAGTTTCTCTGATAGGAACTTGATAGGAACTCTGGGAACTTTATGAAAAACAAGAATTCACATTAATAGGAACCTGATAAAACTTTGGCGAAATTTGACGAGAAATGGGACAGCCAGAACCTTGATGAGAACTGTGATACAATCACAAGAGCCTGAATAACCCTGAAAACCTTGACAGGGAAACAGTGTCATGATCAACGGTGGAAAGGCATGTCTGCAGAAACTTCTGCATCCAAAGAATCGTACTGCGCTGCAAACTTGCCTTGGAAATGGCTCCGGCCCTTACACCACTCTGCCCATGCCTCAGAAATTAAGTACTGCGTTTCCTGGAACATCATGTACTCCTCGAAACAACAGCTCTTGATGAGCCAGTCTTTGTTCAATTGTTGGAACATCTCCTGCTTGTCGTTAACAATGCTCAGGCGGAGCTTGACCAACTCACTGCCCTTGATATCTGCATCTTCCTGCGAGAGCTTCTCGTGACGGGCCTCGTTTTCCTTGATCCGTTGTTGGAGCTGCGGAATAGTATTGACCGAGAGCCGTTTGGACCGCTCAAAAAGCTCCTGGAGCGAGTACAAGTAATCAAGGTAATTCTTGAACTTCTCCAACGTCTTGGTATTAATGGTGTAGCTGTCGTCAATAAGAAGACTGGACGTTTTGTTAAAAAACGACGAGATATTGAGCAATGAGTCGTTGATGGTGGAGGTATCGTCAGCATTGAGAGCTGAAATCACGTCTGCTTCATCCGTGGCCTTGTGTGGGTATAACGAGTCGTCCAAGTCCGAGAACTTCTGGAGCATCTCCACAAACTTGCCGTTATCGAACGCAATCTGCTGCTGCCTTTTCTCATACCTCTCTACCAACAACACAAGCTTGGTCCAGATCTCAATAAGGCGAGGTATACTGGCCTCTGCATTCCGCCAGCTGACCAAGAACTTCTCCCCTACAGTGGGCCAGATGGAGTTGATGAAGTTAGTCAGGATCTTCTGGCCCTTGAACTCCAAAGAATAGTCGATCCGGGCTTGCTTCCGCCACGACGTCAAGTCCGTGGGAACGGTAAGGAACGTTACCACTATGGGTTCCTGTCTTAACACTGGATGCTTCACTAGCTGGCTAAGGAACCTGTGGAGGCCCCGTCTTCGTCTCTGCAAAAACTGAGAGTCTGGAGATGCACCTACTGTTAGTTAGTATTCAAAAAGCAAGCTGAGAATGGAATGTTCAAGCCTATGAAGGCTTTATCTGTAGTCGAGAAGTCACGAGAACTGAAAGAGGACGAGATTAAGCCGAGAACAAGAACTCAGATCTCAAAGTTAAGAAGTTGAACTTGGAACTTGAGACTCAGGACTTAAGATTTCAAATTTCAAATTTCAAATTTCAGAACGGGTAGTTGGAACTCAGAACTGCCGGACTCAGAATTGAACTTAGAACTGAAAACCGAGAACTTGGATTACAACAAGCCAGGACCAAGGATTCAAGAACTCAAGAACTCAAGAATTTAAAACTCAAATTTCACAACTCAGCACTCAAAACTCAGGGAGTCAAGTCTCCATTAATAAATGTCAAAGAGAGGTGAACTCCGAGACGTGACCTGAGAACTGAAAACTGAGGACTTAAGAACTTGGAGCTGAACTCCTGAGAACCAACTCAAGATATCAAGATCTCATGAACAATCGCATGAGATCGGGGATCTGAGATCAGAACTCTTGAGCTATTGAACTTGAGAACTGAGAACTCCTAATTCGAAAGCTGTGAACTGAGAACTTCAGAGCGTGAGACCCGAGACTTGAGCAATGCTCAAATGCCTGAGAGTTAAAATTCTGAGAAATGACATTCGAGAACTAAGCTGAAAATTTTAGACGCAAGATCTAAGACCTGATTCTAGACCTAATTCTGAGACTCAATTCTGAGAACATTGAAAAAAACATACCTGTGAATTTCTTAGGAGGAAGCCCTGGGATCACACGAAAAGGAAACTTTTTTAAAAGGTACTCGAGAAGCCACACGAAATCTGAGTACCGACGAACCACCTTCTTAACGCCTGCTGCGCCATTCATGCCCAATTTCAACTCATGGCTGATGGCATAATTAATATGCTTGAACACCAAACCCTCTTTTTCGGGAATCTCCTTAATTATCAATGCATCATCACCCGAAACCAAGGGCTTGAACGTATCCCGGATTTCCTGCATGTACTTGGTAATGTAGGGGTAGTCATTGACGTGAAGAGACTCGGGAATGGTGGTGTTTGGGTCTACCAGGAGTACCGACTGGTCCAAGAGGTCCACATGACTTAGGGGATCGTTCAAAGGTTCAGTTACCGTTTCTGGCACCGGCACGTGATCTCTCAATACCTGAGGCTCGTCCTGGGTCTGAGACAACAACGATACCACGTTCTGTGGCAAGGCAGGGAGTATAGAATTGAGTTTAAACTGGAGAGTAACAAAGTCAGCTGAGCCCAGTTCGGAAATCTCCATCGCCAACAAGGCCATCACGTGATAGAAATTGTTTTCATCGCTGGCAGGCAACAACAGCTGCTCATAGAGAATGTCTATGATGCGGGACGCCTGGAAACCCAGGATCACGTGCTCCGCCACCAAAGGAGCAAACACATACGACTGCAATTCACTTACCGAAGTCACGTGGCCACACAATTCTCCGGCAAGATCTTTATATTGCTGTGGAGCCTTCTCCAGGATGTCTGGGTGTGATTTAGAGGTGGAAATTGGAGGTTCAAAGGGTGGAGTCGGTTCAAATTGCAGAGTGGAAAAAGAGGCATTCGAAAAGGGGGCTACTGGTGCACGGGTGGAGGGTTCAGAAGCCCACCCATTTTCAAACGGATCATCTCCGAAAACACTGTTCATAGAAAAGGGAAGATTGGATTGTATATGAAGAAATGAGGGACTTGAAACAGACTATAATAGATTGAAACAGATTTGAAACAGACTTGAAACAGGGATGAAACAGGGATGAAACAGGGATGAAACAGGGATGAAACAGGGATGAAACAGATTTCAAACAGGGGAGGAGAAAAGGGGTGTTTCAGAATTGAATCTGCGTACGATAGGAAGATGTGCGTACGATAGTATGGGACTAAAGGTTGACGGTGATTGAGTGTCTCAGGGATGTTTCAGATATGTTAAGATGTTGGAGGATGGTGCAGGATATTGGGGGAAGTTTCAGGAAAGTTTCAGGGGTGTTTCACGTGACTGTGTTTCAGATTGAACCGTGGTTCAGGTATTTCTGATGTTTCCTTTTTAATTGGAGTGGTTGTTGATTATATCGAGCCTTGACTTGGCGCACGGCCATACATCCGTACACCATATATATATACATGTAAGGTGAACCGTCAGTCAAAGTCAAGCTCCAAATTAAGGTGGTGATATATGCAGGTCGAGGGCAAGATCACGAAATATTATTGAAGAGCCGAATTTCTCGAGTAGCTTTTTTCTTGCCTAATCGGGCTATTGTTTTTTTGTACTCGATTGTTTATCTATTGTTCTGTTTGAGGTACGGGTGTGCACGTGACCATGCATATACACGCGATCAGTCACCAAACTCCACTTTCAACGGCCATGGATCTCTTCCACAAAGTGATGAGCTATATCCAGCTTCTGGACAGAACGTCGCTAGGTATTAGCAGACTTAACCCTTTGCTCGTAAAATGGCGAGTCTTCGATTTGGTATACGTGGCCATTCTTTTGGTGCTCTACCGCATAGTATACAATATCCAGCCGTTTCAACGGCAGTTTTCCCTTAGTGACCTCACACTCCTGCACCCGTTTGCCGAAGTAGAACGGGTTTCAAATGAGGCCCTTTTCGTGTACCTGACATGGATTCCGATGGCACTAATCTTTATAGTTTCAGTTTTGGTGACGCGTCCTGCAGACAAGGCATATGTCAGCTACATTTCCATTCTAGGTCTAGTGGTGTCTGTTTTAAGTACCAGTGTTCTAACTGATATCCTTAAGAATTTCTTCGGGAGACATAGACCCGATTTCTTGGCCCGGTGTATTCCTGCCGCAGATGCCCCTTTGGGTGTTATGGTGTATGCTAAAGATGTGTGCACGTCGGATAATATGGAGCGGCTCATGGACGGGTTCCGCACCACGCCCTCAGGCCACTCTAGTGTTTCATTTGCTGGCTTATTATATGCCACGCTCTGGCTAGGAGGCCAGTTTACAGTGACCAGGCCACAAGTGGGAGCCATGCGGTGGGTTCTGATTTTTGGGCCGACCTTAGGTGCAGTCCTCATAGCCCTTTCCCGAACCGAAGATTACAGGCATCATTTCGTGGATGTTTTTTTGGGGCTGGTGATTGGACTGGTGGTTGCGCTTTGGCTGTACTTGCGGCTTTTCCCTACGTGGGGTGCGAAAAAGTGCTACGAGCCCAAACTCTTGGTTCAGCCCGATTTGGAGTATTCTCCAGTCGACACCGTCTAAGAGAGAGAAAGAAAAGAAAAGAGAGAAAAAAAGAGAAAAAAAAGAAAGAAGAAAGAGAGAGGAGAAAAAGAAGAGAGAGAGAGGAGAAAAAGAAGAGAGAGAGAGGAGAAAAAGAAGAAAGAGAAAAAAAAGGAAACAAGGGAAATATTGATTTGTGCTGTTTTTGTTGAACTTTTTTTTTTGTGTGAAGGTGGTTTCTGGTTGAATCCGTCGTGTTCACTACGTTAGTCACAACAGATACAGACACTTCGAGGAGGACTTCCTTTTTTGATTCATTTGAATGGACGTTTTAGACCAATTTTTCATTTTGGTGAGTCTGATCTTAGTTTTGATTTTTAATCTTTTTTGGCTAATTTTGGGTTTGCATTTTTTGGTGATGTTGTGAAACTACCAATTTTGTGAAGCTACCAATTTCGCAGTGACTTTTGCGGTGACTTTTGCGGTGAATTTTGCGGGCAATTTTGCGGTGCATTTAGCGGTGCATTTAGCGGTGTATTTAGCGGTGTATTTCGCAGTGCATTTTGCGGTGTGCAATGATTTACTACATCCTCAATTGTTTTGCTAAAAAAATATGAAGATGGTCGCGGCTTATTACATAATGAAGTTGCAGTGGGGAGTGAGGAGCGAGGCATAAAAGAGACTTGTGAGAGAATTTCGCGGGTTTCACCTCGCAACATGCGAGAGTGGAAATAGTTCTGGACTGCCTTTACTGGGTGCTTACTTATTGGTATCTTTGGATAACCAAGAATCAGGACTAGCTAGCCCTAAAGTCGACTTGAAGATGTGGGTTTGGTTCAGAATGTATGGATGATAGTGTTGATTCATTATGGATGAACATTAGAGCGTGATGTGGAGCTACTAGTGACTACTAACGTGATACTTTGGTACTGTTTGATGGTGCTTGATGGTGCTGTTTATTATGAAACTGTTGAGTATATGGAAGAGACTATTTGAGCGTATTGCTTGATGGTGCATGATGGACTTGATATACTGGTTGACCGGAAAAGATGCGGTAGACGATGGATCTATTGATGTGCGATGATGGATTTTTTGGTCCACTGATTGATGACTCGGTGATCCGATTCCATGAGGTGCTTAGACTAAGTCACTTATTTGAGGTGTTGGAATAGGTGGTGCTTTATGAGGTGGTGTTTTTGCTCCATCAGTGAATCTGATGGATAGAAAGTTATATGGGTGACTATAGATGAGTCGCCAGATATGGAAAGATACAGGTACTTTAGTTTGACCTTGAATGGGTGCTTTACGTTGACATTGAATGGGTGCTTTACATTGATATTGAATGGGTACTTCTTTCTGACCTAGAATGGGTGCTTTACGTTGACCTAGAATGGGTGCTTGACATTGACATTGAATGGGTGCTTGACATTGACATTGAATGGGTACTTAAATACTGTTGACCGTTCCATGATCATACATTCAATACTATTGTCCTACATAAGTACCTATTACACTCATCCTAGAAAGGGTACTCTCACTCAACACAGCCTTCAAATACAAACAAGTTAAAGATCTCGTCTTCATACACTAGCATCCAGCCATCTACTAGTATGAATGGGTTATCGAGATTCTTAATGTCCTTATTTACTATCTAGGGAAACCACAGCCATGGGAAACCACAGCCATGGGAAACCACAGCCAAGGGAACGGGCTTGGCAAAATCAACTCAACGGGGAAACATGACCTTGTTGAGCTTGAATCTAGTTTGATGTTGTGAAAAGGCATGAAGGGTGTAGAATAAGTGGGAGCAGCTCCTGCGCCAGTGAAATACCACTACGTCCATCGTCTTTTGACTAATGAAAAAAATTACTCCAAATACTTTTTTTTAAAAATTCAGAAACTGCCTGATGAAGAGTTTGGCTGGGGTGACACATCTGTTAAATAATAAAAAAATAACGCAGTATTCCTGAAGGGAGGCTTCAAGCTCTTGGAGAACAGCCCAAAGATTCATTCGGTCCTGCACATAAGCGGCACCTCTGAGTCAAACCGTACCTTAGTCTCCATACACTAGTGTTATGCTTCACACACTAGTCTTATGCTTCACAAACTAGTCTTATGCTTCACACACTAGTGTTATGCTTCACACACTAGTCTTATGTAATGAGACTCCATACACTAGTCTAATGTCTCCATAGACCAGTATTCTGTCTCCATAGTAGTTTATTCCTCAGACCAGTAATCAACGGTATTCATAGACTAGTAGTGTGAATACAGTGTGAGTATAGTGTGTTCAGTGTGTTCAATGTGTTCAGTGTGTTCAGTATGTCCAGTGTGTCCAGTGTGTCCAGTGTTTTTAGTGTGTCCAGTGTGTCCAGTGTTTTTAGTGTGTTCAGTGTAGTGTATCCCAATTTCCAAAGCCTCCCAAATGTTTCTTAAACCCAGAATCACTTATACTCTTTCTTTATCAGCTAATTTAGTAAGTCATAATTACCTAATTAAGGCAAATGAATAGTGACAATTTATTATCTTTCGTATAATAAGAAAAGGCTCACCCAATAAATGAGTCCATTCCTGTTTAAAATATTAATTTGATGATTTGGAGTCATTCAGTCTTTTTAAGAAGGTAACCCCATTATTATTATGTCTCCATACACTAGTAATGTTTCTATACACTGGTTTAATGGCTCTATACACTAGTCTAATGTCTCTATACACTAGTATAATGGCTCTATACACTAGTCTAATGTCTCCATACACTACTCCAACTTCTCATACAAACAGTGATGCTTGATAGTGCCCTACTTATAGCATAGCCAATTCCATGAGATTACAATACATGACTCACCATAAAACAATAAAAATCTAGTATGAAGGACTGAAACACAAGATCACGTGATCAATCATCTATTGGATCCATAATCAATGACCCCCGCCAAGATATTTTCTGGATGGGGCAAAATTGGCTGATTGAGTGGAACGTACTTTACTATTACATTATACCTTGGGGTTATGCACGGCCTGTATACAATGCGCCCGTATGCAAGAACCAACGCACTTTCATCCGCCCGTTCTTTTTTACCTCATCTGGCCATTCCAATTAGGACTCTCAACCCCATATATACTTACATATATACTTCAGAATATTTAAATGCAATGTAAAAAAACCAAAGTATGCTTTACTGTGCTCCTGCACATAAATACTCGAATCTACAACGTATGGTTTGTTCTATACACTCCATATATAAAAACTATGATTTATTTTGTAAAATCTTCCTACTAAATGGTATATGGTCTTGTTACCTGCATGTGTTAGCTACATCCACGGCTCCAATTATAATTTCAGAAGTCCACAGTCATCCCCCATGTCCACTGGCTCCTAACCACTGACCCAACATATAAATAAGGTCTAGCAACCCCCAAAACCCATTGGCAAAAAAAAAAACCCCTCATAACCTTATCTGACTTTTTGGTGTGCTTTGAGGGAATTAGACTTTTTAGTCTAAGCCCGGAGGTACGGGTGTCACATGGTCCACTTGTCGCGTGCACTCTCCACGACGCTACCTCCTCCTCCTACACCATCCTAATGGCGTGCCCTCTCTACTGTATTCTTTCTGCTGGCACAGTCCACTGTATTCCGGTGGCCACTTTCACCACGGTGCAGGAAACCCCAGAAAAATTGGCTCGTTCTCCGGCCATCGGTGCTTTCACTGCTGATGCGCTGCCTAGTCCCCGAACCCATGAGAAAGTGTCCCACATTTTGGCTCTGGGAAGCCCCCAAAATGCCCTGACTGTGTCACACCTTGAGCCCGTTGAACTACCGTCTTTGGTGAAGACCCGCAATCTTTTATATACCTTGAACAATCCTTCGTTATCGGACCTAGAATCTGAGCCAAGTCGCCACTTATCCGAGACTTCGTTCAACCAGGACGATGAGTTTACACAGGATGAGGAGATGAAGGGCATGGTAGGAACTGAAGCTCTGGCGTCCAATATTGTGCCTACTACCCCCAAACTACTGCTTCTAGGCTTTACCAATACGGATTCCGAGCCTGAAGCGCCTGCTTCGATCATGGACTCACAAAACACCTTGGGTGCGGTTCCCCAGGCCTCAGGTCCCATTTCAAAGGGGAGAAACGCCATTTTCAAGCACTTGATGGACAAAAACTGGGCCCTCAATGGAGCCTCCCAGTTTCAGGACTCCGATACCGAACAAGCCCACAACAACGACATGCCCATTGGTGCAGCCATAGAGACGCCCGAAAACCCCGAGCTTCTGGCCATTCTTAACGACTATCTGACGCACGCAGTCTATCTCCCCCAATACTCGGTGGATTTGCAGGACAATTTGGAAACGAACTTTCTGCAGATCCGGGGGTTTCTCCCCAAGATCTTTCCTGCATGGCAAAGTGCTGTTTCCATTCGCCAGCTCACGGGAGGAATCACCAATATGCTCTTAGCTTGCTCTCATAAGGCTACCAATGAAACCCTTCTAATGAGAGTCTATGGCAAAGGTACCAATTTGATTATTGACCGGAATAGGGAATTTGTATCGCATCTAATCCTCAATTCATTGAAATTGGCTCCTCCCATCCACGCTAGGTTTGCCAATGGGCTCATTTATGGGTTCCTGCCCGGCCGGTCTTTGAATCCTGACGAGTTAAGCCATCCTCACCTTTATCCGCTCATAGCACAACAACTTGGACACTGGCACAACAAAATCAACTGTGAATATATCGAGGATGGAATTCACCGGCTTAGAAAACATACTGCCAGTGTTAAGAAGCAGCTCCAGACTAGCAGCTTACGTGTGGCAAACGGGAAGACGCGGAAGAGCATTAATAATCTCTGGGACTTACTCGAGGACTGGCTCTCGATTATTCCCATTAACGATGCCTTGGTGCAGAACTTTTCCAAGAACCTCAATACCATGAGTACAGGGTCTAAGGCTCCTGGATCTACTTCTGTGACATCGGAGAATATTCGACAGGTTGTTTTTGAGGAACTTCGATGGCTACGCAATGCGCTCAAGAACGCTACACGGCTGGAAATGGTGGTGTGCCATTGTGATCTTCTTTCAGGAAACATCATCATCCCCAAGACTGAGGAGTTCGAGGAGAAAATGAAGGAGGAGCCCATTCTTCCCAAAGTGGAAGAAAATCCCATCCAGTTCATCGACTATGAGTACATGATTCCTGCACCTAGAGCATTCGATATAGCCAACCACTTTGCTGAGTGGCAGGGTTTCAACTGCAACCGGGAGGCCATTCCCAAAGCATCACCCGAAAACCCTGTCATGGTCAAGTGGTGCAAGGGTTACTTGAACGATGAGAATGCATCGGAGGAGAAGGTGAATACACTCATTAAGGAAATCGCATGTTACTCGGGGCTTCCGGGATTTTACTGGGGCATCTGGGCCATGATCCAAAGCGAGCTTTCCATAATCGACTTCAACTACGCCGATTATAGTCTTCTCCGTTTGGAGGAGTACTGGCTTTGGAAACGGCGATTTACGGCAAGCGACAGTTACAAATTCTAGATCACCTGTGTACGCAGACATCAGAAGGTATAAAGAACAGGTACCAGAATGAGATCGATACCAGAACTGGCCCCAGAACTATGTGTACCAGATGCCGAATATGCCAGTATTATGCCATTTCAGAACATCACCAGAACACCTTTATTCTACTATTTATATCCAGTCTATAGTAAACACCTACTCTGACTAATACAAAGCTTCTCTTGAATGGTAAAATGAATTTAACCAAAGCAATGCACATGAATTTAACCAAAGCAATGCACATGAATTTAACCGAATTGGCAATGTACATGGGTTTCTTGTTGTGAAGCTTCGCTGCCTGATACTAACATTGCTTATTGTATAAGGCCTCCGACCCAGTCCTCTACCAGCCACCCCTCCAAATTAAACCCACAAACCAGCAGTCCCCAATCCCAGGAGACAGATCACCACTCGCACCGGTTCTTTCTTGGAAGCAGAAGTTAGCGGTCGTCGTTCAATTCACCGTCATTTAGCAGCTCCATCAAATCCAGCGGTGGGACTGCTTCCAATTCGGTGTGGTCGGTTGAAGATGCTTTGCGTCTGCAATTGTGGAAGGGTGATAACGTTTGTTAGATTCCTATAAACTCAACCTGGGGCCACCGTGACAGGTTTAGTTATCCTCCCTGTCTTAATGATGCCCTTGAAAGGTTATATAACCCGGTCAGATTTCTCCTTGGAGGAAACATCGGCGAATGAACATAGTAAACAGGGTACCTGACCTAACAAGACTCTACCATCCTGCCATTAGTACTAGTACTACTAGTACTCCCTCTGTTCAATGCTTTATTCACAATCGATAAAATACATAGAATACATAGAATGCAAGGCTTCTGCTTGCTTAGGCTTCTACTTGCTTAGGCTTCTGCTTGCTTAGGCTTCTGCTTGCTTAGGCTTCTGCTTGCTTAGGCTTCTACTTACTTAGGCTTCTACTTGCTTAGGCTTATTGCTACTTGCTTGGATACATACTACTTCAGTTTTTGCTAGTTGATAAGATACTATTTGCTAATTCTTATAAGTTAATCCTTTATACATAAGTCAATTAATCAACCTCCTCCATGGCAGACTCGACCGAAGGCTCCTCTGTGGCGTCCTCGGCGTCCTCGGCGTCCTCGGCGGCCTCGGCGGCCTCGGGCTCAGCCTCATCTTCCCCGATGTTCAAGCGCAACGAGATCACTCTATTAATTCTGCCGGCGAACGAAGATGGCTCCTCCAAGGCAAGCCCGGACGTGAGCAACGCCGTCTCGTACAACAAAGTGGTCAAGTCCTTGACCGTCTTGTCCTCTGCTCCATCGGCATCCACCTTCCTCTTCAACTTTTTGATGATAGGAGACTTGGGCGACATCTCGAAGGTCTACTTTGCGAAAGACGAAACAATGGCCTTGGTTGGCTGCGTGGCCAACAAACGAGAGCTCGTGGAGCTGGTAACCGAAGCAATGGCTTCAGTTTGGGAAACAGACCTGCAGCGGAATGTTTCTTGTTCTTACCAACAACTGCGTCAAATAAAAATGCTGTGCGGTAGGTCTTTAAGGCTAGAGCCAGTATTCACAGGGCCGATTGATGCAGCCGGCGGAGAAACCAGCAAAGATCACCGAGTGGATGGCACCCAATCTGGCCACAGCCACATAGCAATGATGGCATTGGCGTTCATGGGCAAGTGGATGGCCACGTTGTCGCCCTTCTTGATACCCCAGCCTCTACTACTAGTACTCTACTACTAGTACTCTACTACTAGTACTCTACTACTACTAGTACTCTACTACTAGTACTCTACTACTAGTACTACTACTACTAGTACTAGTACTACTACTACTACTACTCTACTACTACTACTCTACTACTAGTACTCTACTACTACTAGTACTCTACTACTACTACTAGTACTCTACTACTACTACTAGTACTACTCTTCTACTACTACTAGTACTCTACTACTAGTACTCTACTACTAGTACTCTACTACTACTACTACTAGTACTCTACTACTAGTACTACTACTAGTACTCTACTACTAGTACTACTACTAGTACTCTACTACTAGTACTACTACTCTACTACTACTACTACTACTACTACACTGGCTTTTACTAAGAATACCTTATACTGCTATTATTACCCACATTACATAGTAGTAGTATAGACTAATTGTAATGACGGTGAAGTGGACTAGCAGATGGTACAGACAAATAGCAGTAACACCCGACTAATATTAGTGAGATAGTAGTGACTAACTAACAGTATGAAAAAATAGAGCTATGTAACTAACAGATAGTACTGACTAACAGTAGTAATATAGCACTCAAGAGGTATGTGCGAAGCATTCTAAGGTACCAACAGTACATACCAACAGTATCACGAGTAACTTCTGGAAATGATTCATTCTATCCGCTCATACCAAAACTATTACTGAGCCTACTACTCACTACTCACTACTCTACTCCTACTACTAGTACTCCTACTACTACTACTAGTACTCCTACTCCTACTACTAGTACTCCTACTCCTACTAGTACTCCTACTACTACTACTAGTACTCCTCCTCCTAAGACTACTCCTCCTCCTAAGACTACTCCTCCTCCTAAGACTACTCCTCCTCCTAAGACTACTCCTCCTCCTACTCCTCCTCCTACTTCTACTTCCACTAACTAAATTACTATTTGAACTACTAGTACCAGTGGTAGCATATCGTGGATGCTCTTCTTAAACTAGGTAGAAACCAATACGGATTATTATCCCTAATGGAATTCAGCGAGTAGCAAACCTAATAACTCGTGATGACACTAAAAACAGTTACAGTGGTGCAGTCTATCAGCAAGTAAATATACTACCAGGTACAATTAACCAATAGAGATAAATAGAAACGAAACGCAACAATAATATCCGTAAACTCAGGTGTATATTACGTAAGCCAAACAAACCATGGTGATATGAAGCTCAAAATTGTTATTTGATCGCACCAATTGCAAAATTTCCATAATCATAACTCAATTTATACTCATCTGAAGTACCATATGCAGTACATATCTTTATTGGTCCATATACCTAACCTCCAAAGTGTATGTATAGTTTCCAGAGTCTAAGAATCGGGTAGCCGTCTAATGAGCACTTATACTATAGAAACAAGAGCCACATTGCCAAATTTACCATAGACAGTGATCTAATGATCAACCTATTGAGTTATTATGAAGCCTCTCAGCTTGATACTAACAATATACATTGCCAAAGGCTTTCTAACAATCCAACTAATAGCCATCTACCATCCATCCACCATCCATCTACCATCCATCCACCATCCATCTAACAGCCATCTAACAGCCATCTAACAGCCATCTAACAGCCATCTAACAGCCATCTAACAGCCATCTACCATCCATCTAACAGCCATAATTGCAAGAGGTACCAGAATGGACTGCGGTGAACCAGGATGGCCGGCGGTGAACTAGGACAATGGAAACTATTGTTCCGGTGAAGAGTTATATAACCAACTCAGATTCTTCAAGAAGAGGAATCATTGGTGATTGAACATAGTAAAAAAACAGACTAGCTGGCGTAACAAGAATTTAACACGCAATTCTTTTTAGTCCCAGCTTTTCATTAGTTTAAGTACTTTCAACATATTCTTTAGTACATATTATTATACAGGAATATGTAAGTTTTAGTATATATTATTACACAGGAATATGTAAGTTTTAGTTTATATTATTATACAGGAATATGTAAGTTGTACCTTACAAGACCAAAAGTCTTAAGACGGGCGCGGATTCGTTTGATAGTTAACCACTCGTCTATGACATGCACATAGTACACAACTGGCCTGTATCCAACACACTACTTAGTACCTTGACTCCGTGTATTGACAAGTACTTTGTTGAAGGCCCTGGTGAAGGTTCTGGTGAAGGTTCTGGTGAAGGCCCGGGTGAAGGTTCTGGTGAAGGCCCGGGTGAAGGTTCTGGTGAAGGCCCGGGTGACGGCCTGGTGAAGAAACGTCCAAAGTTAATCCAACCAGCTACTATTGATTATTCATTGGGTTTTCGTCTAGTTATCGTTTTCGAGCTCTACCAACCAATTTCTAGTCTTTGATATCTACTCCAACTCTCTACTGCTACACTTCTTATTTATATTAGTCAATTCCTAGCAACTATTAGCGACATATTTTTTTTCTGGTTCACTTTCTGAGGTTCTCTCATAGTTGTGACCATTTAATTCTATAGTAGACTCTAGTGGAGTGTTTGGAAAGACAGCTGCTTTCCTTTGGATTCATGATGGATTTAATTGTTATCTTTCACAATCCCGTTCAGCTCGCCAAGGTTCATTACACGATGCCACAATCCCACTTTTAAGGGTTCATTGCACCTTCACAATCCAGAGGCTTGCATGGGGTTCATTACCGGATACGTTCAGTTCATCATCAATCGCAAGAAATTCCCTGTCTTTGCCCAATATCTCACGTTCATCCGCTATATCAGTTAGTAGTCATAAGTAATCGATCACTACCGCCATTTTCCCAGTCTTTTGTTTTTTCTATTTTTTTTTCTTTTGTTTTTTTGTTCTTCTATAACAATGAGGATAGTCAGTCTTCATCGCATTCATTATAGTCAGTCAGTCATTATAGTCAGTCAGTCATTGGCAGTCAGTCATTATAGTCAGTCAGTCATTGGCAGTCATCAATGTCAGTAGTCAATGTCAGTGGTCATTGAGTCAACCATAGAATTGGCCGTTTCATTTTCTTCTCACTCCGTGAGACTCATATATGTGATTCACGAAGCGCAGAGTCACTTGAGTATAAGTGAGTTGCAACAGTTCGCGCGCACGGCTCACTACTTTGTAGAGCGCAGTGAGACGGTCCATTTTTTGCACCAATACCTCATGGGCCCGCAAATGGAGGCACTCGTCTAAGAACCCTTTTTGGGTTTCAAGACCAGCACAGCCAATCATTTCCTTGAGTTGATTGGGAGTTAGTGCCCCAGAGTCCAGTGCTTGCATCACTACCTTGTGAAACTGGTCCATGTACTTCTGCTTGATCGCACAGGCATCAGTATGGCCTTGGACCACATTCTTAAGACTCACAGAGAAACCATTCTTGATTTTCTGAATGCTGTTTCTAGCACTGTGGTCCATCTTCTCCATTGTGTCCAAGTCCTCCATCATTGCACAGAGTCTGTGCTCGTAGTCATCATAATTGTCGCGGTCTGTATTGTCTGTAGCCATTTCAAGGCATATCTTCACAAACTCTTTGCCCGTAGACTGGATGTTCTCAAGAAGACACTTGAGGTAGTCCTCGATCCTGTCATGGATATTGAACTGAGCCAAGAACTTCTTCTTGCATTGGCTCATC